>JAJQKJ010002726.1:10000-12500 GCA_029574335.1 Rana kukunoris
ATCTATCTGTCTATCTATCTATTCACCTTTGACAACGTCATTTTGTGACGAAACCGGTCAGGGCGGAGCCACGCACTAACGTCACCGCGTTTTACGTGACCCCGGAAGCGCAGGTGCACGTAACTATTTTCTGCTGCTGTTTTGCTTTTAACCTTTTTTAGCCGCAAATTTTAAATGTATAATTTGCTGCACAATTTTTAAATAAACTTCCTGGAAGTATTTCACTATTGCGAGCCCTCGTTTTTTCTCCCCCTCGGTTCTTTGAACTGGACGAGGAGTCTACACTAGTGGGAAAGTATTTTGATCCAGTGAAACTATCAGTCCTATGAGGAAGTACTGTAAGCAGTCGAGGAGATCTCCCCCTTCAGATGCCAGTGGATTGATATGCCTGAATCACGCCAGGATCTGGTAAGAGTACATCTTTACTTACCTTGTGATGTGTCTGCAGAATTCTGTGAGATCGATAGTGAATCCTACCTAGGACACTGTAATCTACGATCATCATTGCCTATTTGGACAATCATTCAATTATACCATTTATTTACACCTTTGTGATACCAGCTTTAATGGACTAATTAAGTTTTGGTTGTAATGCAAACCACTCTTATCACACTTGTTTTCATCACCATATTTGGATTTCACTTGTCCAATTAGATGTGGTTTATTCATTTATTTTCATATTTTTTGTTTATTCACTCATATTGATACGTTTATTATTTTTTCACAATGTCATTTTGTGCCTTCTGAGTGCAACTTTTTTTCTTTCTATTTATATCTATCTATCTATCTGTCTGTCTATCTATTCATCTGTATATCTATCTATCTATTCATCTATCTATCTATCTATCTGTATATATATCTATCTATCTATCTATCTGTATATCTATCTGTATATCTATCTATTCATCTGTATATCCATCCATCTGTATATCTATGTATCTATCTATCTATCTATATATCTATCTATATATCTATCTGTATATCTATCTGTATATCTATCTGTATATCTATCTGTATATCTATCTATCTATTCATCTGTATATCTATCTATCTATCTATCTATTCATCTGTATATCTATCTATCTATCTATCTATCTATGTATCTACCTATCTATTCATCTGTATATCTATCTATCTATCTATCGATATATCTATTCACCTGTATATCTATGTATCTATCTATCTGTCTGTCTGTCTGTCTATTCATCTGTCTATCTATCTATCTATCTATCTATCTGTCTGTCTATCTGTCTGTCTGTCTGTCTATTCATCTGTCTATCTATCTATCTATCTATCTATCTGTCTGTCTGTCTATATATCTATTCATCTGTCTATCTATCTATCTATCTATTCATCTGTCTATCTATCTGTCTGTCTATCTATCTGTCTATTCCTATACATCATTCATCTATCATGTCTGTCTGTCTGTCTATTCTATTCATCTATATATCTATCTCTCTATCTATCTATCTGTCTATCTATCATCTATCTATCTATCTATCTATCTATATATATATTCATCTATCTATTTATTATCTCTATCATCTATCTATTATCTATCTCATCTGTATATCTATCTATCTATTCATACATATATCTATCTATCTATACTGTCTATCATACTGTCTACTCATATCTATTCTATATCTACATTCATCTGTCTCTAATCTGTCTACTATATATCTGTCTATCTCTCATATATCTATCTCTGTCTATCTGTCTATCTGTCTATCTGTCTATCCTGTCTATCTATCTGTCTATCTAATCTGTTATCTATCTATCTATTCATCATATCTATCTCTCCATCATGTATATCCATGTATCTATCTATGTATCATACCATCTATATATCATCTCTATCATATCTATCTACCTGTCTATCTATCTATCTATCTACCTCCTGTCTATCTATCTATCATCTATATGTCTATATCTATTCATCTATCTATCTATCTATCTCATCTCTCTGTCTATATACTATTCATCTATCTCACTCTCTACTATCTATCTGTCATCTATCTATCTATCTATCTGTCTACTCTATCTATTCTATTTATCTATCTATACTATATATCTGTCTATCTATCTACTATATCTACTCTAATCATATATCTATATATCTATCATCTGTATATCTATCTATCTATCATATCTACCCCTATATCTATCTATTATCATCTCTATTCATCTGTCATCTGTCTATCTGTCTGTCTGTCTATATATCTATTCATCTATATATCTATCTGTCTGTCTGTCTGTCTATCTATTCATCTGTATATCTATATATCTATCTATCTATCTATCTGTATATCCATCCATCTGTATATCTATGTATCTATCTATCTATCTATCTGTCTGTCTGTCTATTCATCTATCTATCTATCTATCTATCTGTATATCTATCTATCTATTCATCTGTATATCTATCTATCTATTCATCTGTCTATCTATCTATCTATTTATATATCTATCTATCTATTCATCTATCTATCTGTCTGTC
>JAJQKJ010002726.1:17500-118843 GCA_029574335.1 Rana kukunoris
TACCCCAGTGCCTGTTCGCTGGGTTTTTGATAGTGCCAGGTGGAGAATGAAGTGGAGAATCGAAGTGGTCGTGGTAGTGATCCAAGTGAGGTCTATGTAGAACTTGGCTGGCAGGGTAGCTTCGTACGGGTGAACTTGCTAGGCCGCAAGAACTTGCGGTAGGCCGAGTAGATGGTTGCTTGAATGACCAGGCTGGGGAGAAAGCCAAATGGGGAACTAGCCAAGATAGTGGACATTAACTGGAGCTGTGGGGATAGTTGTATGGGTCTGCATAGGAAGGACATAACGTAGACTTGCCTTTACTAATAATGTCGGTCGTGGCCTGGTTGTCGGTGGTGAAGGCCACGGTTCATCCTGTCCATATATAACCCCAGAGCTGAGCGGCTGCCACAATCGGGAATTGTTCGAACACGGAGGAAGTCCGGGTAAACCCTGGGATTAAGAGTGTCTCTGGAGGCCATGGTCCTGCAAACCAATAGTGGCCAAAAATTGCAGCGAAGCCTGTGGAAGCTGCGGCATCTGTCACTACCTGCGGTGATGGGGGCGATATTGATGGTATAACGTTGATACTGTTTCACGTAGTAAGGAACTCCTCCCATATAGACAGGTCCGCTAATGCCGCGGTGTCTAAGTTAAGGATCTGATCGGAGTCCTGTGTCTGGGAGAGGAAGACCAGGAGGCATGATACAAAAGATCGACCCTGGGGAATGATCCTAACTGCAAATTGAGCATCCCCGGGAGAGATTGAAGCTGCTTCTTAGTACAGCCCTTGTGCGGGTGAAGTCTTGGAGCACTGACCTGATGCAGGTCAGCTTGAAGGAACAATAGGCGTAGTGAAAGGTAGTTTGCGCGTGAGCATGACAGAAAATAGGTGAGCAGTCGAGTCGCTACTGGAGATGAGTGATCGATTTGAGCCACAATTGCAATTAAGCAGCTTTATTAGAAAGGTGGTGAAAACAAAGTTTAGCGGAAATTTGGAGTATGTAGGAATGACCGTGCGCAACACTGTAAATACAGATGGAGTGATATGCAAATGTTTATGCTTGACAACAAACATAAGGCCCGGGAACTAAATCGTAAGTACCACTGTATTCGTATCGCCGATGCAAATAGTTTGAGGTGTGAGCATCGGTGGGGTTGTTTTGTGAAGAATCTGAAACGTTGGGCCGGTGCTGCGACTGTACTCGGGTCGGTTGGTGAAGTTTGTATTGCCGAGGATCCGAATCGTTGCGCCGATGATGCGATTGGATTCGGATCGGCTGTGGATGTAAGGTGACGGGGGGGCTTGTGTGCCGGATCCGAGTCATTGCACCGATAATATGACTAGACTTGGATCAGCTGATGGTGTAAGTGGTTGAAGGGGTTTGTGGTTACTGAGGATCCGAATCATAGGGCCGACGTTGCGACTAGATTCAGCTCGGCTGTGGGCGAGTGCTTGGGTTTTTTTTTTTTCTTTTGTGATATGCTGAGACGAATCGGTGCATAGGGTTGCCACCCTTTCCTCAAGCCAAACCCGAACACGCCACTACATATGGTGGGTGTGGCCATATTGAGGGAGGGGCCTCACGAGGCATGATTAAATTAAACAAAATATTTATTTTACCTATAAAATATGCTTACTTTGCTGTGCCACAAGTAAGAGTCTCACTGACATGAATAAACCTTAGCACAATCATTTAAAAAAAATAAAACTCTTCCATTACTACAGAGGTAAGTGCAGTGGAGATCAGGGGCATTAGTTCACCTTTTAATTTTCATTAAGTACAGAGGGTATTACAGTATGTGCAGGGAGGGAGTGCAGAATTTACAACAGTATATACAAGAGTGTGGCGCGTATGTTGGTATGTGTAGGAAAGGAGTGCAAAGTGTAAGACATTATGTACAGGAAATGAGTGCAGAGGGTAGGTATTACTTGCAGGAAAGGAGTGAAGAGGGGTGTAACAGTGACCAGTATATGCAGTAGAGGAGTGTGGAGGGTATGATGGGAGCACTATGTACAGGAGAGGAGTGCGAGGGTATGATGGGGGCAGTATGAACAGGAGAGGAGTGTGGAGGGTATGACAGGGGGTATGTACAGGAGAGGAGTGTGGAGGGTATCACAGTGGGCCGTATGTACAGGAGAGGAGTGTGGAGGGTATGACAGTGGGCAGTATGTACAGGAGAGGAGTGTGGAGGGTATGACAGTGGGCAGTATGTACAGGAGAGGAGTGTGGAGGGTATGACAGTGGGCAGTATGTACAGGAGAGGAGTGTGGAGGGTATGATGGTAGCAGTGAACAGGAGGAGTGTGGAGGGTATGACAGTGGGCATGTACAGGAGAGAGGTGGAGTATTAGTGGACTATGTACAGGAGAGGAGTGTGGAGGGTGATATGTGGGTAGTATGTACAGGAGAGGAGTGGGAGGGTATGGGTATGACAGTGGGCATGTACAGGAGAGGAGTGTGGAGGGTATGACATGGGCAGTAGTATGTTGGAGGAGAGGAGTGGGTATGACAGTGGGCATGAAGGAGAGGAGTGTGGAGGGTATAACAGGGGCAGAGTACAGGAGAGGAGTGTGGAGGGTATGATGGGGGCAGTGAACAGGAGAGGAGTGTGGAGGGTATGACAGTGGGCACAATATGGAGTAGAAGGATGTTTAGGGACTGCAGGGTTAGCGGGTCATACATGAATTGAAATTACACCAATTATGCAGAGACCAGCCATGTTGATCTATGAGGGGTATGGTTTTACACAAGTAATCTATTAATTGTGGTACAACCAGCCTGTTTTTCCAAAAACTATGTGCCACAGATAGAACACTGATCATTGTACTCACTGAGAACACAACAACACTACAGGAGTGATTCCCCCATCCACAGGTCAGGGTAGAATGTGTGTGGGGACAGGCTGGGGAGAGATACCAGTCAGGTGGGTAGGCACTGGCTATATCAGAGCCAGATACACACAGGACATACGAGATCGTTAGAGCGAGAGCAATAATTCTAGCACTGACTTCCTCTGAGCTCTAAACATGTAACCTAAAAAAAATTAAAGTCGCTTAGGATACCAAAAAAAATGAAGTGGTTGAAGGGGTTTGTGGTTACAGTGAATCATAGGCAGTTGCGATGTACTCGGCTGTGGGCGAGTGCTTGGGTTTTTTTTTTTTCTTTTGTGATATGCTGAGGAATCGTGTGGGTTGCCACCCTTTCCTCAAGCCAAACCCGAACACGCCACTATGGTGGGTGTGGCCATATTGAGGGAGGGGCCTCAGAGGCATGATTAAATTAAACAAAATATTTATTTTACCTATAAAATATGCTTACTTTGCTGTGCCACAAGTAAGAGTCTCACTGACATAATAAACCTTAGCACAATCATTTAAAAAAAATAAAACTCTTCCATTACTACAGAGAGGAGTGGAGATGGGGCATTAGTTCACCTTTTAATTTTCATTAAGTACAGAGGGTATTACAGATGTGCAGGGAGGGAGTGGAATTTACAACAGTATATACAGTGTGGCGCGCGTATGTTGGTATGTGTAGGAAAGGAGTGCAGGAGACATTATGTACAGAAATGTGCAGAGGGTGGATTACTTGGGAAAGGAGTAAGAGGGGTAACAGTGACCAGTATATGGTAGAGGAGTGTGGAGGGTATGATGGGAGCACTATGTACAGGAGAGGAGTGCGAGGGTATGATGGGGGCAGTATGAACAGAGGGAGTGTGGAGGGTATGACAGGGGGCAGTGAACAGGGGGAGTGTGGAGGGTATGACAGTGGGCATGAAGGAGAGGGAGTGTGGAGGGTATGACAGGGGCAGAGTACAGAGAGGAGTGTGGTGGCGGTTTGTATGACAGTGGGCAGTATGTACAAGAGGAGTGTAGGGTAGACAGTGGGCAGTAGACAGGAGAGGAGTGTGGAGGGTTAGGGAGTATGTACAGGAGAGGAGTGTGGAGGGTATGATGGTAGCATAGAACAGGAGAGAGTGGAGGAGTTAGGGTAGCGGGGCACTATGTACAGGAGAGGAGTGTGGAGGGTATGATAGTGGGCATGAAGGAGAGGAGTTGGGGGTAAATGGGTAGTATGTACAGGAGAGGAGTGTGGAGGGTATGACGTGGGCAGTATGTACAAGAGGAGTTAGGGTGCAGTGGGCAGATGTACAGGAGAGGAGTGTGGAGGGTATGACAGTGGGCAGTAGTATGTACAGGAGAGGAGTGTGGAGTATAACGTGGGCATATGTACAGGAGAGGAGTGTGGAGGGTGTGGGGGCATGAACAGGAGAGGAGTGTGGAGGGTATGACTGGGCACAATGTATAGGAGTAGAAGGATGTTTAGGGACTGCATAGTTTAAGCGGGTACATGAATTGAAATTACACCAATTATGCAGAGACCAGCCATAGTCATCTATGTATGGGCTATTTTTAACAAGTCAATCTATTAATTGACTTGAGTACAACCAGCCTGTTTTTCCAAAAACAATCAGTGCTGCCAGCTATAGATAGCAACACTGATCATTGTACTCACTGGCAGAACACAACAACACTACAGGAGTGATTCCCCCATCCACAGGTCAGCAGGTGAGAATGTGTGTGGGGACAGGCTGGGGAGAGATACCAGTCAGTGGCTGGGTAGGCACTGGCTAGTATCAGAGCCAGATACACACAGGTCACATACGTCACGATCGTTAGAGCGAGAGCAATAATTCTAGCACTAGACTTCCTCTGTAGCTCTAAACATGTAACCTAAAAAAATTTAAAGCATCGCTTAGGATACCAAAAAAAATCGTGCTAACTTAAGTGTTTTTTTTTAATGAATGAAACAGTTTATTTCCAAAAAAAAAAACACGTTTGAAAAATTGCCGCGCAAATACAGTACCGTGCTAGAGCTGCACAATTAATCGTTAAAAAATTGTGATGTCGATTCAACCCCCCTGACATCTCCAATGCAGAGTTTGCTGATTCTTTCATATAACAAGTGGAGAGACTTTCAGCTGTCAAAAGAAAATATCTGCCAAGTTCTTAGCAGGAAACATTGTAACTAACGCATTCTTCTTTTATCAAAGGGATAAACTTCTGTGTGTAAAAGAAAATATCTGGAAGTCTGCTAAGTTAAGGAAACATTGTATCCATCTTCTTTTTATCAAATTAAACTTCTTGGGTAAAGAAAATATCAGTCTGCCAAGTTTGTAAACAACATGAAACATTGTAACCAACTTCCTTTTTAGATCAAACTTCTGTGTGTAAATGCAAGAAATGTAACCACTTAAAGTCCAACACTTGTTAAAAAGCAATATTTTTTGCTAGAAAATTACTTGGAACCACCAAACATTATATATATATTAGCAGAGACAAAAATGGGAATTGCTGCAATATTTTATGTCACGCTGCATTTGCCCACTTCATTGAATAATAAAAACCATAAAAACAAAACAGTAAAGTTAGTCCATTTTTTTTTTTTTCATTTTAATGTGAAAGATGATGTTATGCCGCACGAATCGTGAGAGAATCGTCATCTATCTTCTAAGCAAAAAAATTGCAGTTGTCGTTTTAGCCAGAATGGTGCAGCTCTATGCCGTGCAACATAAAAAGTTGCAAAGACCACCATAGAGTAATTTTCTAGCAAAAAATTAATGATGATTTTTTTTTCTCAGTGTGCTGCAGTGTGTCAGCTTGTATTTATAATGGCTGCTCTGTATGTAGCTTCTGACAGGCTGTGCAAGCAGGCCCGTATCTCCAGAACCATAAATGATAGCCATCCCATATTTTGACCAGTTGTGGGGTAGGTCTTCAACTGACTACCCCCCAAATGTGGGGTTTCTGTGACCTCTGATCATCGAGCTACAACCCCCGCTCCATCAGCCCCTCTGTTAATCCGGCCCTGTATGGAGGGGGGGGGGGGGCAGGACTGTATGTATGGCTGTGGATGGTATATGGAGGGGGGGGGGGCTGTAGTATGGCTGTGGATGGTATATGGAGGGGGGGGGCAGGACTGTATGTATGGCTGTGGATGGTATATGGAGGGGGGGGCAGGACTGTATGTATGGCTGTGGATGGTATATGGAGGGGGGGGCAGGACTGTATGTATGGCTGTGGATGGTATATGCAGGGGGGGCAGGACTGTATGTATGGCTGTGGATGGTATGGAGGGAGGGCAGAACTGTATATACGGCTGTGGATGGTAATGGTATATGCAGGGGGGGGCAGAACTGTATGTTTAGTGTATGGTGGGGGTAGTGTATGGTCCGCCCATCCACCCACCTCCATGTGTATTCTGTAGCCAGTCAGAGAAGAGCTGAGCACTCTGTGTCCCATGTGTCCTCTTCCACTCTGCAGCACACAATGCAGACAGATGTGCAGCTCTGTTGCGGCCGGGCCAGGCTGGACAGCTAAAAAAAAAAAAAACAAAAAAAAAAATTTTTATTTTTATTTTTATTTTTTTAAATGTGCCCGGGTTTCAGGAGGCTTCAAAACCGGGCACATGTGTCCAAACCCGGACTGTCCGGGTCAAAACCGGACAGGTGGCAACCCTATCGGTGCATGAGGATGCAACCGGATTAGAATTGGAACATGATACATGACAGCGAAATGTTTTTCCATGACAGAGGCATGAATCGGTGTGCCGCATGTGCGACTGACAACGACCGGACTCTGGAGCATGTACTGAAATGAGGCCAAACAACTGGGATGCACCGGGATGAATCGGTGCTTCACGGATGCGACTAGATTCAAATCAGAGTGCGGTATGTGACAGTTTAATGAAATTATTGCTATGACAGAGGTGCAGATTGGTCAGGCCGTGGTTGCGACTGAGAATGAACCGGACTCTGGCGCATGTACTGAAATGAGGCCGTAAAGCAACTGGGGCACGCCAAGACAAATTGGTGCATGATGATGCAATTGGTGCACGCGAGAATGTGCGTGGTTTCAATTTGGATGCTTTTCGGTGAAATTGGGTGACAGAAATTCCCATGACAGAGGCACAAATCGCTGCGCAGCGGATGCGACTGACAGCGAGCAACTCTGGAGCATGCACTGAAATGAGGCCAACGACAACTAGGGCACGCTTGAGATAAACCTGCACATGAAAATGTGTGTGGATTCAAATCAGATGCGTGACAGTAAAATGAGTGACAGAAATTCCCATGACAGAGGCACGAATCGCTGCACCGCGGATGCGACAACGAGCAACTCTGGAGCATGTACTGAAATGAGGCTGAAAAACAACTGGGGCACGCTGGGACGAATTGGTGCATGAGGATGTGACTGGAGCATGTGAGAACGCGCGTGGTCCCAAATCAGATACGTTTCGGTAAGACAAGTGACAGAAATTCCCATGACAGAGACACAAATCGGTGTGCTGCGTCTGCGACTGAAAACGAGCAACTCTGGAGCATGTACTGAAATAAGGCCAACAACAACTAGGGCATGCTTGAGATAAACCTGCACAGGAGAATGCGTGTGGATTCAAATCAGATGCGTGACAGTGAAATGAGTGACAGAAATTTCCCATGACAGAGGTGCGAGTCGGTGCACTGCAGGTGCAACTAACAATGAGCGAACTCTGGAGCATGTACTGAAATGAGGCCAAACAAACAACTGGGGCACGCCGGGACGAATCGGTGCATCGCATGCGACTTGGATTCGAATCAGATTGAAGGGTAAGCAAATCGAATGACTGAAATGTTTGCCATAACAGTGGCGCTAACAGGCGTGCTGCAATTTGCGACTGATAACGGACCTGACTGTGGAGCATGAGATGCATGAGTTGACAGGAATCAGTGTATCTCAGACGCGACTGGATTTAAATTGAAGTGAAGGGAAAACAAAATGTGACAAATTAAATGACTGTCAGCCTAGGTTCACATTGGAGCGATCTGTAATGCGATTTAAGAGATCAAATCACTCGCATGACAAGTCGCAGCCTATTGGAGGCAATGGCACTGTTCCAATCGGTGTAACACAGATTTTGCGGCACCGCACAGATTTGCAAAATTATTTCCTGCATTACTTACGCTGTTATCCGGTGCGACTTCAATAGTCATCTGAGCATGAAGCCACACAGGTGTCTCTCTTGTAGCACCTGAAATCGCACTGACCTTGCTAATTCAAGTGAAGTAGTGCGATTTCAAAGTACCAGGGCTCGGTGAATGAGATGGAGAAAACAAAAAAAAAAAAAAATAGCAGGGATGAACCGGCAAGTCGCTGATGTGACTAAATTTGACTGGAGGGTAATGCAAGTAAAATAACCGGAATAATAGACAGTGCATTTCTAAGTGACATGGGCCTAGTACGTGGCATGTGCTCATGAATTGCACGATAACATGCACAAGGCTCAAATAAGGATGCATATGGAGATTTGACGAATGACTCGCAAGTTCCACAGTGGGGTTTTGATGGCACAGGTTATCTGGCAAAACGGTGCATGAAACAAAGAATTTGTATAAATCCTACCTGCGACAGTTTGAAAAAGACTCGATCTACGAAAAGCACGGTGGGTGTGCAAGACATCTGAAGAGCATGGTGTTGCGCCGTGGAAGACGCACACAAATTTACTTTGGTTGGGAAAACAAAGAGAGAAACGTGTGCAAACGATTTGTAAGTTCCACTGCAGGAACTAAAACACATGGCATGGGGGAGGGAAACAACGAATGGCAACGGTAGAAAGTATGCAATGTGTGTGACCCGAATCAGTTCGTAAATATATGAAATTAATCCCATACGAACCAGAAGGATTAAATTGAACCGATATGAATTGGTTGTAGAGTGTACCCCTTACTCAAAAACTGAACAGCAAACAACCACCCCTCCCCCCAGGCTAAGCCAGTGCAGAGAAGGCATCAGGTGGGCCTAATTATCACCTCAATCAGCCACAGAAACCTGTACAAACATACATGCTTGTCTCTAAATGGAAGAGACGGCAAACCCATGGACAGTGAATCTTTATATACAGTGAAATCTACAGCGAGTGATATCGGACCGCGACTCAGAGGTTTGAATTATAACTTAAACGTATGTTTGGCAGGCCACAACTCAGAAGCAGGTTTTGTTTTTTTATTTTTCTTTACGAAAGGATGCGGGACAGGTAGCATAACAAATTGCAAGATCGCCGCACATGATGCAAAAGATTCGGAAAGTACCTGCGACAGTGAGCGGGAACCGCCGTCGAAGAGCACGAACGAAGAAGCCGAAATGCACCTGCGATCAAAATGCCAGGACTCACAAATGTGAGGTTAGCTGGGAAGAGTCAGCCCAGTGATGTGTAGTATCGCTCACAGGAAACCAACAATGACCACAGGTGAGTGGGCTGGTTAAATAACCCCGGGCTCCTCCCATAAATTCAGGCCAGCATACTGGCCTTATTACATATATATATATATATTTATTTATTTTTTTGGGTGATTTGAAACAAGATATCCTTTTTTATTTTTTTGGTGGGATTTGAATATTTTTTTGTGATCTCCATTTTTATTTTATGGTCAAAATTACCACAATAACATTATTGACTTGTATTTTGTTACCTCAAGGAGGTTGGTTAGTGTCCCTTGTTAATTACACATTGTATTTATAAAATGTACCTGCCTACTTACAAACAAACTGTCCATTTTATGAAAAACACATAGGCAAGTATTTAAAGTAAATCAAATATCCATGTATTCTGGAAACACAATTAAGAGGAAGGGCAACAATGGAGAAATTGGTCAAATTTATGCAGCCATTGGACCCCAAGGCTGACATGAAGTGTGTTGAAAATAAAATAAATAACTTGAGAAGCACATACAGTTGCGAGCACAATCTGGTCCCCAAATCACAGAAATCAGGAGCAGCAGCAGAAGACATATATGTACCCAGGCTGTGGTACTACAACAAACTGTGTCTTCTGTCCGACCAGACTGAAGACAGGGAATCACTTTCTGGTCCTCCCTGCAGCGTTCCCTCCACGCCTCCCTGAAGTGTTCCATCCACACCTTCCTGCAGTGTTCCCTCCACTCCTCCCTGCAGCATTCCCTCCACAGCTCCCTGCATGCCTCCTTGCAGGCTGTGGCTCTGGTGGTGGACTTGTGGCAGCAGGAGAAAGAGGAGGAGGAGGAGGAGGAGAAGGATGGGCGAGATCACATAAATTGGTGGCCTCTGTCAGCTGGCCCCTCACTGCCTTCTGAAGGACAATAGAAAAAATTCCCTCACAGAGGAGGCGTTGGCCCACCTCCGCTGTCTGTAGCCTAGTGGCCAGATAACAGTCATAGGCCTCTTCAGGGTTGGTGGGGGCTCTCATGATCTCAGCTGCATCCCTTATGAGTCTCAGGGATTGCTCCTCCATCTGACTCAAGATGATCCAACTTGTGGGGCGACTGGTGTGTGGAGAATCTTGAAGGGGAACCCTGTGCAAATAAAAAAAAAACATTGCGTGAGGTTCCCCCACAGGATGATACCAGACCCTTTGGTCTGGTATGGATTTTAAGGGGAACACCTACGCCGGAAAAACGGCGCAGGGTTCCCCCAAAATCCATACCAGACCCTTATCCGAGCACGCCGCCCGGCCGGTCAGAAATGGGGGTGGGGACGAGCGAGCACCCCCCTCCTGAGCCGTACCAGGCCGCATGCCCTCAACATGGGGGGTTGGGTGCTTTGGGGCAGGGAGGGCACTGCACCCCCCACCCCAAAGTACCTTGTCCCCATGTTGATGGGGACAAGGGCCTCTTCCCGACAACCCTGGCGGTTGGTTGTCGGGGTCTGCGGGCGGGGGGCTTATCGGAATCTGGTAGCCCCCTTTAATAAGGGGGCCCCCAGATCCCGGCCCCCCACCCTACATGAATGAGTATGGGGTAAATCGTAAGGGGGCTCCCAGATTCCGATAAGCCCCTCGCCCGCAGACCCCGACAACCAGCAGCCAGAGTTGTCGGGAAGAGACCATCAACATGGGGACAAGGTGCTTTGGAGTGGGGGGCGCCCCAAAGCACCTATCCCCCCATGCGGCCTAGTACGGCTCAGGAGGGGGCGTTCGCTCATCCTCACCCCCATTCCTGACCGGCGTGCTCGGATAAGGGTCTGGTATGGATTTTGGGGGAACCCCACGCCGTTTTTTCGACGTAGGTGTTCCCCTCAAAATCCATACCAGACCAAAGGGTCTGGTATCTTCCTGTGGGGGAACCTCACGCAACTTTTTTTTAATTTGCGCAGGGTTGCCCTTCAAGATTCTTCGCACACAAGTCGCCCCACAAGTCGGATCATCTTGATCCGTCTTCTGGTGCAACCTCTATTCAAATCAATGGGCTCCCATAGGGAACCATTGATTTTGAATAGAGACAGAAAAACGTGGCTGAAAACTAGCACGGCAAAACGTGCATTGAATTCAATGCAAAACGCGGGAAAAATCGTGTTAAAAACGCCGCTTTTTTCCTGGTGTCTGTACTAGCTTTACAACCCATTTTTTAAAACGTCCGTGGACATGAAGCCTTAAAGTGCACTAGGAGAACCTGGGAGACAGATAAAAGAAACACAAGCAATAATCACAAATCTAGCTTTTACAGTAATGTTTTATTTATTTATTTCAAACAAAATCAGTGATTGTCTGGCATAGCGATGGCCCCCCTAACTATAAAGTACTCAACATATTTCTCCTGCATTTCACGGACGCTTTGGGGGGCAAAGCCAGTACGGCCAGTATCCAGGCCCATCAGGGTATTATCATAAAGTCCGGCCACAGGGGGGCCCGGACAACCTCCACAGAGAACTAATTAATGTAGTTAAAAAAAAAACTCCACAGCCCTAACATTGTTAGTATAGTTACTATTTTTTCTATTTGGGGCGCGGAAGAATATCTCTTCTCTCCCGCGCCCGCTCCTCTGCTGGTTCAAGTCCCGGGCAGATGGTCCTTTACCTGCAGACAGTGCCTCCCATGCCGCCAATGCCATATTTTTCTGCAGATAGTGCCACCCATGACGCTAATGCCATGTGCCACCTGCAGAAAGTGCCACCCATGACGCTAATGCCATGTGATTTCTGCTGACAGTGCCACCCATGACGCTAATGTCATAACGAATGTGGTACCTGCTGACAGTGCCACCTATGCGGCCAATGCCATACTGCGTTATGGCATTGGCCCCATGGGTGGCACTGTCTGCAGGTAGCACATGCGTTATGGCCCATAAAGCATGTGCTACCTGCAGACAGTGCTGCCCATGCCGCCAAAGCCATATTGTGCTGCAGACAGTGCCACCCATGACGCTAATGCCATAACGCATATGCGGCCTGCAGAGACAGTGCCACCCATGTCGCCAATGCCATAATGTGCTGCAGACAGTGCCACCCATGCCATAATGTGCTGAAGACAGTGCTACCCATGCTTCCAATGGCATTATGCCATTGATGGCATGGGTGGCACTGTCTGCAGCACAATATGGCATTGGCGGGCGGCACTATCTGCAGCACAATATGGCATCTGGGGAGGGGCCAGGGGTGGAGCTGAATGAGGGACCAGGGGTGGAGCTGAAGGGGGCCCTGTCAGGTAGGCTGTACGGGGCCCCGTGATTTCTATCAGCGGCTCTGCTCAGGCCCAACTGTTGCGAGATAATTTGGTGCATTTCTCCTTAAAATGTTATGCAGAATGCAGCAGGAGAAAACAATATGATTCATTTTGTAGTCCACCATATGGATTGGTGTCATGAATAGGCAGAACTGGCTGGCCATTATCCCAAAGGCATTCTCAACAACCCTTTGAGCTCTGGCCAGCCGGTAATTAAAAACCCTCCTTTCCGGGGTGAGGGTCCTCAGGGGAAATGGCCTCATCAGGTGTGGTCCCAGTCCGAAAGCCTCATCAGCAATAAAAACAAATGGAAGTCCCTCCACGTTTTCTTCATCAGGTGGCAGTGCCAGACCACCAGTCTGGAGACGTTGGGCAAATTCCATCTGTGCGAACACTCCACCATCCGGCCATTCTTCCCCTCCACAAACAGAAATTCATACTGTGCCGATACCACCGCCATCATCACAATACTATTAAAACCTTTATAGTTGTAATATTATGACCCCGAATGGGGTGGTGGCACGATGTGGACGTGCTTCCTATCTATTGCCCCTCTGCAGTTGGGGAAGTCCCACCGCTGGGCAAACTGGGATGCCACAGTCTGCCATTCCTGTGGCGTTGAAAAAAAACTGTGGAGTCAAACCAGAAAAAACTATTTGTACTTTTGCACATAAAACATTGCAAGCCGATTACACAGAAACATTCTTGGCCAACATCAGTATAACATTTATTTTAAGGAGTATTTAACCACTTAAGGACCCGCTCATGTACATATACGTCGGTACTTTAAAGATGGATATCTCAGTAACGGCAGCAGCTGCTGCCCCAACCGAGGTATCCATCTTTAGCATGAGCGGTCCTGTAAATGATAATGGTGGTCTCCGTTATTGGCGGCGGGAGAGGGAGCCGTCGGTAGCAGCGGAGGCGATCGGGTCCTTCAGCCTGCTGTGTGGGGATGTGAGTGAGGGCAAAATGGCCCCCACCTGTCCCCATAGCATAGCAGGGCGGAAGTGACGTAAAAACGTCAGTTCCGCCCATGTGTCTTAAAGGCACATTTTTTTGTTGTCATTTTTTTTAAAAATGACAACATTTCCATTTTAATTTTTTTTCATCTAAGTCTAAATATGAGATCTGAGGTCTTTTTGACCCCAGATCTCATATTTAAGAGGACCTGTCATGCTTTTTTCTATTACAAGGGATGTTTACATTCCTTGTAATAGGAATAAAAGTGATCAATTTTATTTTTTCAGTGTAAAAAAATGATAAAATAAATAAAAATAAATAAGAAAACCAAAAAAATTATTTTTTAAATCGCCCCGTCCCGACGAGCTAGCGCGCAGAAGCGAACGCATATGTGAGTAGCGCCCGCATATAAAAGTGGTGTACAAACCACACAAGCGAGGTATCACCGCGATCGTTAGAGCGAGAGCAATAATTCTAGCCCTAGACCTCCTCTGTATCTCAAAGGATGCAACCTATAGAATTTTTTAAATGTCGCCTATCGAGATTTTTAAGGGTAAAAGTTTGACGCCATGCCACGAACGGGAGCAATTTTTAAGCGTGACATGTTGGGTATCATTTTACTCCGCGTAATATTATCTTTCACGATATTTAAAAAAATTGGGCAAAATTTATTGTTGTCTTATTTTTTACAGTTTTTCTCTAATGTTTTGGCTCATTTCTTGAAACCGAAATGACATTCTTAAAACTCTAAGATCATTTGGCAAAACAGTCTTACAGTTCAGCACAACACTATAATTCACTTGCAAAAGCTCATATCTTTCCCAAAACTGTTCACTCATGCTTCAAAACCATATTCCTTTCCCATATAAAGAGTCAGTGCCTCCAAAATGGCAAAGATTCTTCTCAATTGCTTTGGCTCATTTCTTGAAACAGACCACACAGACATTCTCAGCTCTCTTGGTGCTTTTGCCAAAATAACCTGGATGGTTCGGCACAACACCATGGTTCACCTTCAAAAGCTCATATCCTTCCCAAAACAGTTCACTCATGTGTCAAAACTAAATTTCTTTCTCATTCAAATAGTCAGTGCCCCCAAAATGCATCATCCCTTTGGCATTGTGTAAGCACTGCAAGTCAAAATGTTTAGATGTTTTATCTCTATGGCAGAGGACCATTGAAATATCCCTCATGTCCACCGTTCAATCTTAGCCCAGTCCTTCATTGACAATGGTTACTGTACAGTTTTTGTCTAGCTAACTGAATACAATTGTGTATAAAACTGAAAAATAAGAAAAGATTTTAGGGTAAGAGTAGCCTCCAAGGTTTGACATCACACATTGCACTCATACTGCCAAGGAAAAATTACTTTACAGTATTGTAACCATTATCATTCACACACAAAGTAACTTCCATACATGAGACTAAAAAGAAAACGTACACAGCATAATATATGGAAATATAAACACACAAACCAAAAACAAGGACAATTACGTATAGCCTACAATGCTGTAAATAAAGCTCGATTTTCACAACTACTGTAAGGCCCCTTTCACACGGGGCGGATCAGCAATGTTTCGCCCCGTGAACCTCCATTTGCTCAGCGGGGATTGCTCCATTGATCCCCGCTGAGCCGCCGGATGACAGGGAGGTCCTCACACACTGTACAGGGACTGTCCTGCCAGCTATCCACTCTCTCCTATGGGGGGATCGGATGAACACGGACCGTCTGTCCGTGTTCACCCAATCCAATCCGCCAGGCGGATGGAAAAGTAGGTTTTTCCTCCGTCACACTTTGGCGGACCGGAGCGGGTCTGATGTCAGTGGGCATGTCACCCCTGACATCCGCAGCTCCATAATGGAGCACAGAGTGCCCATTCAGGTCCGCCTAAAAAACTGGCAGGCGGACCTGAACAGGCCACCCGTGTGAAAGAGCCCTAACATCTCTTCACTGGTCGCTGTCCTCACCCTCCCTCTCCTGGGTACTGTCCTCACCCTCCTGGCCATCCACACGCTGCTGACTCTCTGGCCACAGATTCCCATCAACATTGCAGCGTATATCCTCCCTTGCGATGCATTGAGGGAAGAAACGAGGGAGATGTCGCAACCATCGCCTACACTGATCTCCTGTAATATTCTCACAGGCAGCGTCTATTGCATGGAGCAGGGACCTCTGATCTTGAGCCTGATGCTCATACACTCTCCACCTCCAAGCGCAGAAAAACTCCTCAATGGTATGGAGGAAAGTAGAGTAAGGTGGTAGGAACAAAATATCCATCCTTGGATGAGCAGTGAACCAGGCCCTGATAAGCGGGCCACGGTGGAAATTCACATTGTCCCATACAATTATATATTGTGGTAGGTGAGGCACTATGAGACCTCTCTCATTTTCAGGGATCAAATCCAAATGAAAGTGGTCCAAGAAGATGAGGAGGTTCTGTGTTTTGTATGGGCCAAGACTGGGCATGTAAGTGGCCACACCATTCTCAGAAATGGCAGCACACATAGTTATATTGCCCCCTCGCTGGCCTGGGACATCCACCATGGCCCAGTGGCCAATAAAATTACGGCCACGTTTTTGGCCCTTGGCTAGGTTGAACCCAGCCTCATCCCCATACAATACAGTTACAGACAGCTACATAGGAATGTTCTATGTTCTGCACAAGTTCAATATACTACTGGCCAGTATTCCAGTGGATCCAAACCTGGGGTACATGTACCCTATGCAGAGGTACTACAGGGGGTATTTGACAGAAAGGGGAGGGGAAAAATTATGAAATTACTGAAATGTTACAGTAACATTATTAGATAGATTTCCGTGGGAGGCACTACTGTAATTGCAGCTCTTTGACCCTTTTACTTACTGTATTGTAGGTTATATTCTTCAAAATAAGGATTATAATGATAATTGCATCATACAGTAAGCTGCAGTTTTTACTGGAATACTGGAATACTACTGTAAACTGTATTATCAATATTGTAGAAAATAAACTATTACATACTATTCCATAGTTTATTTTCTACAATATTTTTCTTGTCATGGTTAGTATCATACGTAACATCCCACTGAAGTAAGATACTGTAATACTGTAGGCCTATCACACACACACACACACACTAAATGAATACGCAAATGAGTAAACATATTTGTTGCTCTATGCACAGTGTCCTGTCCTATACATTATATAATTCCATCATTGATTGTGAGGGCATGGTTGATGACATGGTCTATAATTGTCGCCCAAATTTCATTAGGGACAGCATGGTGTCTTCGTGCTCCTCAGCTTCTTCCCCCTATTCCACCATCATGCACCCTTACTCCTCCTCCTCTTCCTCTTCCTCAGGCAGGCAGTTGCCCGTGTTCATTTACTTGGCCAGGTGCCTCCATGTTCAGACATTGTACTGGTCCTGCATGGTCAATCTCTATATATACATGTTTGGCAGCATTCACAATACAGTAATGGACAGTACCTGTCAGGTAACCAAACATACTGTTTGATTGGTCATCTGAGACCAACTCCTCTTTCGTTCAAGTTCTAGTTGTACCTGACTGTCAATTGCTGTAATGATTTTATCAAATGTTCCAAGAGATTCATATATGGTATTCATGGTATTGTGTTCCTGAATAATTTTGACAATTGAACAGACTATTGTGCATGTGATGACTTAAACAATGAAATTACGCTGACACGTTTTGGAGAGAACGACCATTTAGACTGAGAAATGACAATCAGTTTGGATCAACATGATCTATTCAATTGGAAATTGTGCTAAATGTAGGTTACTTGTACTAAATCATTTGAGAAATGTACTGAGACATTTTCAATTTGATGAAATGAATGAGAAATGCCATTCAGTTGTGAACAATGGGCAAGTGGTTTGGAGATTTGTCCATGTTGTTTTGAGAATGTCATTTCTGTTTCAAGAAATGAGCCAAACTAATAGAGAAAAACTGTAATTAAAAAAAAAAGTGACAAGTGCACTTGTAAGACCGCTGCGCAAATACAGTGTGACAAAAATGGCCGCCATTTATTCTCTAGGGTGTTAGGGAAAAAATATATATATATATAATGTTTAAGGGGTTTTAAGTAATTTTCTAGCAAAAAAAAATGTTTTAGTCTTGTAAACACCAAATCTGAAAAACACCCAAGGTCCTTAACCCCTTCCCTACCGCCGTATAGGGGAATCACGTCATGGTGATCCCCTTGCCGATGAGACAGGACGTTGCACAACGTCCTGTCTTCACGGCGTTCTAGCGCGCGCCCGCGGCACCACCCGCGATCCCGCGCGCGTGCCCGACGGCCGTGATTGCCGCCGGGCACCCGCGATTTCCGGAAA
This sequence comes from Rana kukunoris, assembly GCA_029574335.1. Lineage (NCBI taxonomy): Eukaryota > Metazoa > Chordata > Amphibia > Anura > Ranidae > Rana > Rana kukunoris. The sequence goes on from JAJQKJ010002726.1 coordinate 35,292, forward strand.
TCACGGCAGGAGTGTGGATCTGTGTGTGTAAACACACAGATCCACCTCCTGTCAGCGGTGAGGAGACTGACGTGTGTTCCCAGTACAGAGGAACACACTTCGATCTCCTCCCCCTGTGAGTCCCCCTCCCCCTACAGTTAGAACATACTTTTAGGACACATTTTAACCCCTTCAGCGCCCCCTAGTGTTAACCCCTTCCCTGCCAGTCACATTTACACAGTAATTAGTGCAGTTTTATAGCAATAATCGCTGTGTAAATGTGAACGGTCCCAAAAACGTGTCAAAAGTGTCCGATATGTCCGCCGCAACGTCACGGTCACAAAAAAAAAAAAACGCAGATCGCCGCCATTACTAGTAAAAAAAATTAAATAAAAATGCCATAAATCTATCACCTATTTTGTAGACGCTATAACTTTTGCGCAAACCAATCAATATACGATTATTGCGTTTTTTTTTTTACCAAAAATACGTAAAATACGTATCGGTCTAAACTGAGGGGAAAAAATGTTTTTTTTAAAAAAAAATATTGTGAGATGTATTAAATAAAAAGGAAAAAATATTGTGTTTTTTTTTAAATTGTCGCTCTTCTTTTGTTTATAGCGCAAAAAATAAAAACCGCAGAGATGATCAAATACCACCAAACGAAAGCTCTATTTGTGTGGGGAAAAAAACATAATGATTTAATTTGGGTACAGTATTGCCTGACCGCGCAATTGTCATTCAAAGTGCAACAGCGCTGAAAACTAAAAATTGGTCTGGGCAGGAAGGGGGTGAAAATGCCCTGTATGGAAGGGGTTAAGTGGTTACATTTTTATTTTTGATGTCACAATGTCGAGTATAAGATTTCCTATCATCTGTGCCCAGTCTTTCCACACAGAGTTAATCCAGCTATCAGCAATCCTCTTTTATTGTTCAGTGAAAATTAGCAGACTTCCAGATAAAAACCTGTTTAATTAAAAAGTTATTTCCTCTCTCCTTGCTTTGAGTGACAGGTCATTTACATATCTAGCTTGGACATGTTTATCATATGTTATGTTATATTTATCATAATATGAGGTGACCACAGTATAAAAAGTGAGAAATCCACCCCTCCCCCACATAACACATCCTGGTATTATACAATGAACTGTGGATCACCTCATATTATGATAAACATAACATATGATAAACATGTCCAAGCTAGACATGTAAATAACCTGTCACTCAAAGCAAGGAGGGAGAAAAGGACTTTTATTTAGACAGGACAAAAATAGAAGGCCCAATTATGAGATTGCTCACCACCTCTGATGGCCCATTGAATTTTTTTTGGGGGGGGGGGGGGATCTAGCTGAGTTTGGGCCCTCCAAAAAAACACTGCCACTCTGCCTGAATTTAATGAGAACAAAAACATTTGGACATATTTTAGAGAGTGTTTATGGAAAAGCACTACAATGGAGTTGACATTGTGAAGTGACTAGGCTAGGTGTGTATGGGCCAAGGATAGCATGCTGAAGAGGTTAGTGAAGGGAAATATGCATGTAGGCCAAAAAAAGAAGCATTAAAAGATTACAGCATGCATGGGGACAAAGGGGACATTCACAGCATATTACAATCATGGTAATTAGGGAATGATGAAAGAAATACAATACATAGGAAACATTAAATACATAGAATGTGATGTTAAAGGAGAAAACTTACTTAATATAGTCCTTTTGCAGGACTTGAATTATGACGAAACAGGTTTCTGGGATAATGATCCCCAGAGCCTGGGGAGATGCCTGTTGAGAACTTGAGGTCCTGCAGGCTTCTCCCAGTCGCCAAGTATCGCAAAGTGGCAACTAGCCTTTGCTCAGTAGTGATGGCTTGGCCCATCACAGTGTCCTGCCTCATGATATAGGGGGACAGCAAAACCAACAGACGGTAAAAAATGTGGTCCATCATCCAGAGATAATTTCTGAAGTCATCAGGGTTATTCTCGTGGATTTCCCGCAGCAGAGGCATATAAGAGAATTGGTCCCGCTGGAGCAACCAATTCTTCGTCCATGAACTCCTCCTCACCCTGTTCATGGACTGAGCTCCGGTCAAAGCATTAACCCTAACACCAAGCCCATACGCAGCACAAACTCGATGATGAGAATGTACTTCCAACATGGCTTTAAACCGGTCGGCTGGTCAGAATGAACTAAACAGAATGCACTGAAGAACAGAAAGTCCTATAAAGAACGACCTGAAAAACAGAAATGAGCGGACAAAAACGCACTGTAAAACAGATACGACCCGACTTCACGCCCTGAAAGACAGATACAAACCCACAAGCACCAACTGAACACCAGAAAATGATCTGAAAAGCACAGAGACTGAAAAGCGCGAATCGGCTCTCACCAAACTTTTACTAACAAGCGGTAACACGATATCAGCAAAAGCAGCCCAAAGGGTGGCCACCATTGGATTTGACGGTTGGAATTTGGTCTGACAGTGTGTAGGCAAGACAGCTTGAATGGAATTCCGACGGAAAATTCCATCGGAGTTTATCACGTTTGGAAATTCCGATCATGTGTACAGGGCGTAACACTCTCGTGCTTGGCGTGTAAACATGAACAAACCTCACAGAAAGGTTTACCGATTATTCCAACTTCCAACCGTATAATTACCGTCTCTCCGCAAGTAAATAATAGAAAGAGTGTACACAATAGTGTAATACCGTAAAACCAAGTTTAATAAACACTGTGAAAAACTTTAATCTTTACACTCACATAATCTCCATAAAAAGCGAGCAACAATATCACAACAAACTTCCAATGGATGCCTCAGCCAGTGAACTATGGTCACGGCGGACCCAAAGTATGCGAATATGATCTCACCACCACTCGCTCTCCCAGCTTGGAACTCCGCTTCCTGAATCGGCCTGGCACGTGACACGTTAGCTTAAATGGTTGCTGTACAGCCACGCCCTGACATGTTTCATCACACAGACTTACTCATGGGAATACCATGACTGAGTCCGTGTGAGGAAACATGTCAGGCGTGGCTGTACGGCAACCATTTGAGCCAACGTGTGACTTGTGACATGTATTTTGTCAGCTCCATTGTAGTGCTTTACCCTAAACACCCCCTAAAATGTGTACAAATTCATTTAGAACACCCCCCCCCCCCCCTAAGATGTGTACAAATGTTATTGTTCTCATTAAATTCAGGCAAAGTGGCAGAAGCTTTTTTTGGGGTCCCAAACTCATCTAGAACCATCAGAGGGGTTGCGGAATCTGATAAGTGGACCTTATATTTTTGTCTTTAAATACTCCTTAAACTAAATGTTACACTGATGTTGGCCAAGAATGTTTGTGTCTAATCTCCTTGCAATGTTATGTGAAAAAGTACTATTTTTTTTTCTGGTTTGACTGATGTCGGCGACATATGAGTTTTTATATGTGGACGTGGGGAAGAATGGCCGCCTGCTGAGGAGAATGTGGAAGAACTCCCATTTGTCTTTGTCTCTGATGAGCCATTTGGTCTGGGTGATCACCCGATGAGGCCATTCCCTCAGAGGACCCTCACCCTGGAGAAGAGTGTTTTTAATTACCAGCTGGCCCGAGCCAGAAGAGTCATGGATAATGCCTTTGGAATAATGGCCAGCTGGTTCCACCTATATCTTAAGGCAATTAAAATGGCAGAGTATAAACTGAACCACATAATGCTTTCGTGCTGCATACTTTATAACTTTTTAAAGATTAATGCTCCAAATTATGTGGCCTCAGTTGGGTCTGAGGCTGAACTTTATGAAAATACCCTGACGGTCCTGGAAGCTGGCTTGCCCCCCACCCAAAGCGCCCGTGAAGTGCGTTTAAAATATGTTGAATATTTTATGGGTAGGGGGGCCGTTGCTATGCCATCAAATAAAAAATTATTTTGATCTGATAAAATCTTAAATTTGATTTACTGCTTGTGTTTCTTTTAGCTGTCTCCTAGGTTCTCCTAGTGCACTTGCAGTGCCAAGTGTTTTTTCTTTTATTAAATAACCCCCATTGTCACTGTAACCACCAATTTACTACAAAACCAGGTATTGAGCATTGAAAGAAAAAGCCACACATTGTTGAGTAGAAAACCTTTTATTCCGTGCACATTCACATGTGCGTTTTAAAAAATGTTTGGGTCAAAAAACAACATCTTTGTTTTATAAAGTTTTTCATTAAATTTTCAGGCATGTTTCAAAACATAACATACACAACTCTGGAACTTGCAAAGTTCAACATCAAAAAACTGAATGTAATATCAGATGGACTACACTACATAAACAATTAGGGGAGGTTTTTTTTTTTTTTACTCTTCGTCCCTGCCCCGCTTTGTCTTGGTCCCTCTTTTTGTCCTACTAGATTTATTGTCTCTCTCCCCTCATCTTTTATTCCCCCGAACCTGGAGTCTATCCTAGAGGTCTAACAAAGTTAATCAGGGGAACTGGTTTTAGGCAGGGGTACGCTAGGTAGATAGCTGCTGCCACCATAGACTAAGTAATTAAGGGACTACAAGGAGACCATGTATATGTAGATGTATGTATGTTAATGTATCAATGTAATAGTGTTTATGTTTTTTATATATGTATGCTGTTGAAAAAAGTTTAATAAAAATTTCTAAAAAAAAATAATCAGACATTATAGTGTTACGTCACCTGAGTCTAGGTGACAGATGCACACCGTTGGGTCAGAAGTGCACCGCTATGATAGTGGACCATACGGCTGACTGCTGCGGTTAGAACCCTGGGTGGTACAGGAAGGCAGGTGCACTGGGGGGCGCCAACACGGATCCTACAGGGAGATAGAACGTAAGATTGCCCAGGGCGTGGAGTCTAAGAGCCAGCAGGTGTCCACCAGAGCCTCTAGTGGTAAGGATGGACTTCACTGCAGCTGACTCCTGGTTGCAGCCCCCAGGGTCTCCCTGCTCACGCTAGGTTATAGCATAAGCTAAAGGTCGGGGTGACAAGCTGACGAGGATAAACGGTGAACAAGCCAAAGGTCAAGGGTCACAAGCAGACAGGGATAGTCGAGAACCCGCCAAAGGTCAGTGTCACAAGCAAGCAGGGATGGTCAGGAACATGCCAAGATCGGTAACAGAGACAAACTTAGAGCAAAGGGCAAACAGGAAACCAAACACACAATATTGCACTAAATAAAAAGGTGACATTAAGATGCACTGAAATCAGCGCAAATTGTGCAAAAAGTATTAATAAATCAGTGAACATAAATAAATACTCAGACGTGATGAACAAATCAATCCTAATGTGTATGGTGAAAGGAGTCTGACTAAACGACAGTCATCCGCAATCCACCATAAAGTCCCAATATTATAAACAAAAAGTGATTGACTTCAAAAGTCTCCCAGGTGCACATTAATCCACAGCATCCAGAAGGGGTGATAGTAGAAAATACCTCCACCACAGTGACACACTGCCACTTACCAAAAAGACATGATCTCTTATTACAGGAGATCACGATTAGCATTTAGTGATAGTATCCACAGGGGTCTCTTTACAGAGGGAAAATCACAGTATTCGATGCCTTGTGCAGTATACCATTGCGGAATGTACCATAAAGAAGGAGAGGAAAACTCACATAGCATAAAATCATCAGGGTTTGATAAAAAGATGTACACTTATTTTCTCTTTTGGGACAACCTTGGGTAGGCAGGACGAGGAACAGGAGGCACCCAAGCCAGGATCTGTCCAGGTCAACGTGTAGAGAATGGAGCCATGACCAAGGAAGACCCAAAACGATAGAGTTGAGGCCTTGGGCAAGATAAGAAAGGATATCCACTCTTGGTGGGATGTCCCTACCGACTTCTTAACCGGGAGGGACTGGAAGCAGATAGGACCCCCTGGGAGAACAGTGCCATCACTCGCCAAGACCACCAATGAAGTGGTGAGAGGCAAAAGGGTAAGTCTCAAGGAAGATGCAATTTCCCATTCCATGAAATTGCCAACGGCTCCAGAATCCAGATATGCCGAGACCGAATGAGAAGAAGCGCCAACATGAAGGAACACAGAAAGAAGAAGACGAGACGGTGAAGGTGATATTTCTGGGACCAATACTCCACCTTCCAGATGTATTGAACCCAATCGTTTTTCTGGGCGAAGAGAGCAAGTGTCACGAAAATTACCTTTGCCCCCACGGTAGAGACACAGGCCCAGAGTTCTGCGCTTAGCACATTCCTCGGGGGATAGCCTGGTCCGACCCAGCTGCATGGGTTCCTCAGCTGGCAGGAGATGCTCCATGGGTTCGAAGAGAGGGAAGCTCAGACTGACTAAGGACCAAGGAGTGCTGGCGTCGCTTTTCTAGGGTCCTTGTCTGAAAACAAATATCAATCTGGATACACAAGAAGATAACTTCCTTCAGATTATCACTCTATCAGAAAGGCCATGCAAAAAGGTTGCAACTAAGGTCTCATTGTTCCAGCTCAACTCAGCGGTCAGTATGCGGAAATTAAGAGTATACTGTCCCACAGAAGTAGACTATTGGCGGAGACGTAAAAGGGCGCTGGCCGCTGAAAAGACACGAGTCGGTTCTTCAAAGATATTCCGAAAAAGTTTCAAGAAGTCAGACAGGCTAGAAACCACTGGATCATTCAGTTCCCAAAGAGGGGCTGCCCAGGCTAAAGCTTCACTGGAGAGGAGGGAAATCATATAGGCTACCTTAGCCCGAGCAGACAGAAAGTTTTAAGGCTGGAGCTCAAAATGAATAGTGCATTGGCTGAGGAACCCCCTGGCTATGGAGTCCCCAGAGAAATGGGACACAGCTGGCAGTTGTAGTGAATGTGTGGCTGTGACTGCGACTCACACTCACGGTAGGTTATAGGAGGATAAGCTAAAGGTCGGGGCGACATGCAGACAAGGATAAACGGTGAACAAGCCAAAGGTCAAGGGTCACAAGCAAACAGGGATAGTCAAGAATGCGCCAAAGGTCAGGGTCACAAGCAAGCAGGGATAGTTGGAAACACGCCAAGATTGGTAACAGAGACAAACGTAGAGCACACAGCAAACAGGAAACCAAACACACAATATTGCACGATGAGGCAGGTTTGGAGAACACAGTGTTAAATAGTGGTTCCTGTTGAGGCTAGGGTGCCATACTGAGGGAAGATTACTTAACCATTCAGGTGTGGGAGAACAAGCCCTAAGGCTAATACACAGACAAGGTAAGAGACAGACAGGTCATGAATGTATTACTGCAAGGTCATGACATATAGGGGCTGATTTACTATTGCCACTGCGCCGCGCCGGTACATGCCTTAATAGGTGCGCTGGATGAAGCCTTAATTAGGCGCATGAACCGGCCGCAGCAGCAGCGTGATGCAATTGATAAGTAAAGCCGCCGCCGAACTCCCTGTTAAAGTCTATTGGGGAAATCTTAATTGTTAATTATAAAGGCTATTCTGCAAGTTTTGTCCTAAAAAGTGTTTGGGGACCTCAGTCCTGCCCCAGGGGACATGTATCAATGTTTTTTTTATTTTTTAAAACGGACGTTTTTTCGGGAGCAGTGATTTTAATAATGCTAAAAGTGCAACAATAAAAGTGTAATTTTTCTTTAAATTTCCTACTATGGGGGGCTCTAATGTCAGCATGTGAAAAAGCGCATGTTTCCCGTGGTTAGAACTGTCTCTGCACAAAATGACATTTTTCAAAGCAAAAAAGCCATTTAAAACTGACTCGCGGCTATAATGAATTGTCGGCTCCCGGCAATTGCAGGAGAATTCATTCTTAAAAAAAAAAAAAGCGTGGGGGTCCCCCCAAATTCAATAACCAGACCCTTTAGGTCTGGTATGGATATTAAGGGGAACCCCGCCGTCAATTTAAAAAAAAAAATGACATGGGGTTCCCCCCAAATATCCATAACCAGACCCTTCAGGTCTGGTGTGGAATTTAAGGGGAACTCCACCCCAAATAAAAAAAAAATGGCGTGGAGTCCCCCCCTAAAATCCACACCAGACCCCTTATCCGAGCACGTTGACCTGGCCGGCCGCAGAAAAGAGGGGGGGACAGAGCGCGCCCCCCCTCTCCTGAACCGCACCAGGCCACATGCCCTCAACATTGGGAGGGTGTTTTGGGGTACCCCCCAAAACACCTTGTCCCCATGTTGATGAGGACAAGGGTCTCTTTCCCACAACCCTTGCCCGGTGGTTGTGGGGGTCTGCGGGAAGGAGGCTTATCGAAATCTGGAAGACCCCTTTAACAAAGGGGCCCCCCAGATCCCGGCCCCCCCCTGTGTTAAATGGTAATGGGGTACACTGTACCTCTACCATTTCACCCAAAAAATTTTTTAAAGGGTTAAAAACGACAAGAGCCGGTTTTTGACAAGTCCTTTATTATCTTCTTTCTTCTTCTTTTCTTCTTTCCTTCGGGTTTCTTCTTCCTCCTCCTTCTTCTTCCTCTGCTTCTGTCTTGGGTCTTCTATTCCCGCATCTTGACTGGCGTGTTCTTCCATCTTCTTCTCCTTCCGCTGTCCTTCTTGTCCGCATCTTCTTCTTCTTCTTCGCCGGAGCCGCCGCTTCCAATTGAAATCCCCGCTGTCTGCTGGACCACGCCCCCCCTCTGACGCCACGGGCAAGCTCTTAGGAGTGTGCTGCAAGTGCGTCAGAGGGGGGCGTGGTCACATGTTAGAGGGCGGGCAATTTAATTGGAAGCTTGTGCGCAGCTTCTTCTTTGCCAGAGTCGCCGCTTCCAATTGAATTGCCCGCTTTCTGGAACATGTGACCACGCCCCCCTCTGAAGCACATGCAGCACACGGGGACTTACCTAAGAGCTTGCCCGTGGCATCAGAGGGGGGCGTGGTCCGGCAGACAGCGGGGATTTCAATTGGAAGCGGCGTCTCCGGCGAAGAAGAACAAGAAGAAGATGCGGACGAGAAGGACAGCGGGAGGAGAAGAAGATGGAAGAACATTCCGGGCAAGATGCGGGAATAGAAGACCCAAGACAGAAGCAGAGGAAGAAGAAGATGGAGGAAGAAACCCGAAGGAAAGAAGAAAAGAAGAAGAAAGAAGATAATAAAGGACTTGTCAAAAACCGGCTCTTGTCGTTTTTTACACTTGACACTTTTTTTTTTTTGGTGAAATGGTAGAGGTACAGTGTACCCCATTACTATTTCACACAGGGGGGGGCCGGGATCTGGGGGGCCCCTTTGTTAAAGGGGTCTTCCAGATTTCGATAAGCCTCCTTCCCGCAGACCCCCACAACCACCGGGCAAGGGTTGTGGGGAAGAGACCCTTGTCCTCATCAACATGGGGACAAGGTGTTTTGGGGGGCACCCCAAAACACCCTCCCAATGTTGAGGGCATGTGGTCTGGTGCGGTTCAGGAGAGGGGGGGGCGCGCTCTGTCCCCCCCTCTTTTCTGCAGCTGGCCAGGTCAACGTGCTCGGATAAGGGGTCTGGTGTGGATTTTAGGGGGGACTCCATGCCATTTTTTTTTAATTTGGGGTGGAGTTCCCCTTAAATTCCACACCAGACCTGAAGGGTCTGGTTATGGATATTTAGGGGGAACCCCACGTCATTTTTTTTTTAAATTGACGGCGGGGTTCCCCTTAATATCCATACCAGACCTAAAGGGTCTGGTTATTGAATTTGGGGGGACCCCCACGCTTTTTTTTTTTAGTTTTTTTTAAGAATGAATTGGGAGCCGACAATTCATTATAGCCGCGAGTCAGTTTTAAATGGCTTTTTTGCTTTGGAAAATGTCATTTTGTGCAGAGACAGTTCTAACCACGGGAAACATGCACTTTTTCACATGCTGACACCCCCCCCCCCATGCTACGAAATTTAAAAGAATGGTTCAAATGACGTGGGGTTCCCCCCAAATTCCATTACAGGCCCTTCAGGTCTGATATAAATATTAAGGGGAACCCCGCCGTCATTTTTTGGAAAAAAATGACGTGGGGTCCCCCCCAAATATCCATAACCAGACCCTTCAGGTCTGGTGTGGAATTTAAGGGGAACTCCACCCCAAATAAAAAAAAAATGGCATGGAGTCCCCCCTAAAATCCACACCAGACCCCTTATCGGAGCACGTTGACCTGGCCGGCCGCAGAAAAGAGGGGGGGACAGAGCGCGCCCCCCCCCCTCTCCTGAACCGCACCAGGCCACATGCCCTCAACATTGGGAGGGTGTTTTGGGGTGCCTTCATGTAACAATTATATTTTCTTCCTTGAAAATTACTCAGGACCCCCAAACATTATATATATTTTATTAACAAACACCCTAGGGAATAAAGTGGAGGCCATTTTTTCTTACAAATTTCCAACGGTATTTGCGCCAAAAATTTTCAAACGTTTTTGTTTTTTTTTGGCTTTCCAAAAAAAACCTGTTTCATGAATGACAAAATAAGAAAGCAGTAAAGCTAGCCCAATTTTTAGGGATAAGGTGAAAGATGATGTTACACCGAGTAAATAGATACCTAACTTGTCACGCTTTCATATTGCGCACACTCATGGAATGGCGCTAAACTTCATTATTAAAAATCTCCATAGGCGACGCTTGACTTTTTTTCTCAGGTTACCACTTTTGAGTTACAGAGGAGGTCTAGTGCTAAAATTATTGCTCTCACTCTAACGCACGCTATGATACCTCACATGTGGGGTTTGAAGGGTGTTTACATATGTAGGTGGGACTTGAATGTGTGTTCGCTAGGGACAGGAGCATTTAAATTCATTTTTTTTACTTAATATTTTCATTTTTGCACTTGTTTGTCCCTTTTTTTGTATTATTTTTCACTTTTCTTCCTATTACAAGGAATGTAAACATCCCTTGTAATAGGACTAGTGTGTGACAGGTCCTCTTTATAGAGAGAGGCGGGGTCAATTAGACCCCACATCTGTCCTCCAGGCTGGAAAACATGGAATTGGTAAAAAAACAAAAAACAAAAACATCTCATGCTTTCAGCTGCAATCATGTTCGTTCAGCACAGTGGTGTAGTGTGTAGCATGTTCACCTAGCAGCAAAAGGGTTGCTGGTTCGAATCCCGCCCGTGACACTATCTGCTGGAGTTTGCATGTTCTTCCTGTGCGGGTTTCCTCCCACAATCTAAAAACATGCTGTAAATTGGATCCTGTCTAAATAAGCCCTAATATGCAGTATGATATTTAGGTTTTGTGCTGCCCTAGGCCTGACCAAATTTTGGCACCCCTAATAGAAAAATGACCCACCCTTCCTGTCAAGGCCACACCCTGTTTTTTTATGACCCACCCAGGAATTTTCAGGGGACACACACAAGTTTTGTAGGGGGGGGCACAGGAGTCCCTTAATTTGCCTAGTTTTTCGATCACTTCCTGTTTGGCTATGGGGCAGGAAGTGAAGGCCAATCTCCCCAAACGGACAGGGATAATACAAAATAAACTGACAGAGCTTCCACCCAATGTTAAATCAACAATTTTCTTGTTTGTTTTGGGGATGCCTGCACCCCTGATAGGGTAAAGACACCTCACAAATGTTGTCACTTTGTACTTAATTCATTCACTTCCTGCCACATAGCCAAACAGGAAGTGAGGGAAAAACCTGAGTAATGTCTTGTTGGGGACACACAGATCAATCTAAATAGTTTCCCATTTTGGAAATTGCATTTTGCTGTGTACACCCCAAATTAGTATAGATCTTGGACTTTGGGGTCCATTTACTAAAGGCAAATCCACTTTGCACTACAAGTGGACAAGCAAGGAAGAAAAATAAAAACTTGACGGGATTGGAAGTTAAAACCATCAGTGCTTCCCTTCTGATTTTCATTGCCTACGCTTCTACTGCAGAGCGGCTTTGCCTTTACTAAACCCCAAAGTAACTAATCATTTGGGGTGTACACTGGAGTGCAATTTGCTTAATGGGGACACTAGTTAGATTGACCTGTGTCCCGAAGAAAAGACCATTGGTAGGGTTTTAACCTCACTTCCTGTTCAGCTGTGTGACAGGAAGTGAAGCCATTTATAAGAAAAGGGACACAAAGCCCAACCTAAAAACACTAGCAGGGGTTCAAACACTCACTTGGCTTCCCTCAAACAACCCACAATTAGAATAGGATTGTCTTGTGCTAGTTTCAAGCACAGCGCTGTAAATCAGCACTTCAAGCCTGTCCACCAATGCCTTGAAGGAAGAGGTTGTGTCTTTGAAGCAGCTCCTGTGAAGAACCAGACCCTGGAGGAGAGGGGAGGCTATGGCCTCATCAAGCCCAGGTCAGGGGCTTGCTCCTGGGCAGGGGGAGTCCACCTCCCGCCCGGTACCTCCAAGGACTGTGGATCTCCCTAGTTTTGGGGATCTAAACAAAGAAGAAAAGCAGTTTTTGATGGCCCAGTCTAAGCTGGTGGATTGGACTCTTCCCCAGCATGGGGAAGATGACCAGGGAGTGCTGAGAAGGCGCAGCAAGATCAAGGTATTGATTCAGAAGGCTGCACAGGCTCTCCACTCCAGGATGTCAGTGCTGGCCAGTTTGAGGAATAGAAGAGATCGGGTCAGCAGCTCAAAGAGATTTGAGTTTAAGGAAGCGATAGATCTGATGAAAGAACAGAATGGCCAGCTATGGAGTCTTACCATGGGTCTTTGTTCCAGGGGAACTGCGGAGAAGACCTTTCTCCTTCCAATCAAGAAGGAGCTCCAGCGTGCCTTTGAAGAGAGTAAACAGGTTGCAAGGAGAAGCAAGTCTACATCAGTAGCTGAGAGGTTTGAGGATTCTCTGTCAGTGGAGCCTCGGACCTCAGGGACCACTTTGGTGAGTACCGCTGAGGACGCCCAAGCACCTGCTGGGCCCCAGTCTGCAAAGAAAGGGGGTGCAACATAAAGTGGGGGGTTGTCCTATGAAGCGGGAAGTACCTGTATGAGTGAGAGAGGTTTTAATCCTGTGGTAAGACTCTCCCGTCTTCCTCGTGGTTCCTTTGCCGCTGAGATGAGTGTATCTGGTTCCCAGCAAGATCCGGGTGATAAACCTGCTCCTGGAAGCGGGGGTGCTTCTGCCTCTGTGAACCCAGCAAGTAGCCTACAGCAGGGTCAGCCGGCCGTTGTGGTGGCGACCGCTGCGGGTTTACAGGGTGAGGGGCAGGCACTTACCATGGATCCAGTTGAGATGGACTATGTGTCACCTAATATGGAAGAAGCCATAGCTAGGACAGTAATGGCTGCCGAGGGAGAAGGCACGCCACGCCATGTGGAGCTTCCTGCCTCTAGACAACCAATCAGCAGTGACTTAGAGGGCGTTCTCACTGTGCTGGAATCTCCAGTGATTGGGCCGGAGCCGCGACCGGAAGTGACGTCAGTGCGTGACCCGGAACCGGAAGTGATGTCAGCGGGGGAACCGGAAGTGACGTCAGCGGGTGAACCGGAAGTGGCCGCGGTGACACCCGGAGCTCCGTTTCCCGGCCAGATCCGGCCCTCGGTTTTGGTACAGACTACCCAAGGACTTGTGAGTACCCCCCTGTCTGTGGGTTTTCCTCCTGAGCAGGCTCAGGCTTGGGGTGATCACCCTGCGGGACATTTAGAAGAGGAGTGCCCAGCAATGGATTTTATTAGGGGGTCTAGAGGGTTCCCAGTCTGCAGCTGTGACAGAAGTTCATGTGAGCTCCTATGGAGCCTGTGAAGAAATGGAGGACTCTAGTTTTTATATGGATGATGACACTTTACTGGCTCAGGTACAAGAAGCTTTTAAGAAGACAGGTCCCCCTCTTGTCTCTTTGGTACCAGGGGGGAGGGTAGTAAGTCAAGAGGTATCTGCCCAGGTTGCGCCAATGGATGTCCCAAGTGGGGCTGATCCATTTGGTGCACCTCAGCCTGGGAGAGTCATCACAGCCTCCCAGGAGGAAAATTTACTTAAAGCTTTGAGAGAGGGAAGGTCTTATGCCCAAGTAGCTGGGGCAAGTGCTCCCTTGGATCATATCTACAGTAAGTTCGGTGCCCGTAACTTTAGGGTCCCCCCTGCGCAGCAACAGCAGGGTGAGGGGGCATGGTCCAGGGGAGTCGGTGGTTTAGAGCGTAGAAGGAGAAATGTTATTCAATTGAGATATGTTGGTGAGGGTCGGTGCCCATCTCGAGTGGAGGCCATTGATATGGTCCTCTCCTTGGGAGTAAGGGCGTCTGACCTTTTTGCGGTCATTCATCCTGGGAGTTCCGTAGAGTTTGATTTTAGTTTTGTTGCAGTTGTTGTTATGGAAATGTTTTTACTTAATTATGATTTGGTTAAAGGACAGGACCCATGGTCCAAGTTTCGTTTGACCCCCCTGACTAGGCAGGAGGAGGTCAAAAATGTGACCATTTTGGTACGCAATGAATCTCTTCCTTCGGAAGACATTGTGACCTGGTTGAACCGCCATGGCCAGCTGCAGGGCCCCCTTTGGAAGAAGGTGGATGAAAGGGGGATCTGGACAGGGGCCTGGGGGGCTAAAATTAGATTGAGGAGACAGGGAAATAGCATGGCTCACATCCCCGGGAGTGCCTTCATTGGGAGAGATAGAATCTTGTTTTTTTATCCTGGTCAACCTAAAAGATGTTTTAAGTGTGGGTCCCCCACTCACTTGAGCGCTGGTTGTACTGTGGTGAAGTGCACGCGCTGTGGTGAGAGGGGTCACCTGGCGGATGGGTGTGCCCGTATCAGATGTAACTTATGTAACAAGCTTGGTCACCCTTTTAGCCGTTGTCCGCAGGCTTTTAGGGGCAATGTGTCAGAGGAATCTGGGGTGTCGGAGGTTTCTACCTCGGACACTGATTCTGAGATGGAGGGGGGTGGGGAGGGCTTGGCTACGGATGTTTTTAAATCTGGTGGCCGAGCTGCCCCTATGCCCCAGAGGCAAGGTCCTGCTGGGAGGAGGGCGGGGGCGAGTACAGCTGCCCCTGACCCTCCAGGTCAAAGTGGTGTGTCGGGTGGAGGTGGGGTTTTTCTTGAGTATCCCAGTTTTTTGGATTCCTCTACCTTGGATACTGATTCCGAGGTGGAGGGGGGTGAGGAGGGCTTGGCGACGAAGGTCTCTGCTTTTAAGGAGGGTAGAATGTCAAGTGGTAGGGGGCCCCCCCTTTGTTTGGGCTCATTTGATGATATCCCTCCTTCCCTTCCCCTTCCTGTTGCCCCTTCCTCTTGTCCTTGTCCTGTCTCCCCCCCACTTTCCTCCTGTGCTGTTCCGTTTCCCCCTCCCCCAGTGGTTTCCCATGTTTTAAGTGATGCAGTAGCTCAGGAGGATATGGAAGTGTCCCTCAGGTCACAAAAAAGACCTAAGGTTGTGTCTAGTGAGGAGCCCTCAGAGGGTATGAGTGGTGCTGGCCCAGCGGCCGATGGTGCTGGTCGGGTAGTGCTTAGGAAGAGTAAGAAGAAAAAGAAAAAAGCAAAAAAAGGGGGAGTGAGCGATGTAGGAGGGGGTGTTGAGCCCCGTTTTGAGCAGGATGAGGGTGGACGCTGGTCAACATAGTGGGATTTTGTCTTCAGAGTCTGATGATGTGTAGTTTTGTCGGTATAATTGACTAACTATGACCTGGTGCAGTGGCCAGATATGGCAGAGACTGTAGGTTTCTACGGTGGTGCCTATAGGCTTGCGCAGGTAGTTGGTTAAACCGTGTAAGGGATGTTATGTATAATATTTTTCTTTTGTCTTTTATGTTTTGTAAATTTCATGGAAAAGTATTGTAGTTGATGTGTTTTTTTGTACATGCAAAAGTTTGTAAGTGATGTGAGATTTTGCTGTTTTCTTTTTTCCCCTGTTTATTTTGTAAACCTGGTATCTAAGGTCGTGTCTAATAAATCAAAAATTTCCACCAATACACCACCCCCCCCCCCTCCAAACAGGCCCTGTTTGCAGGTTTTTCTACATCTTGCACATGTGCTTTAAAAAGTCAGTCTGGACATCAATTCTAGGAAACAATACTTACCGCTTTGTCCTTCCTTTTCTGGTGACTAAACATTTCATGCATACACACCAGGAAAGAGCTTAGAGACAAATCACACTTGATGGTTTAGGCCCAAACTATTTCAGCTGCAGCGGTTGAAATCCATAGCATGAAAAAAATATCACAAAACAAACTTCAAAATTTGAAAGTAATTTTATTGGTCCACAAAACAAGGAAAGCAAAACAAAAAATTACAAATAAACACACAAAAAAAATATTAAAAAAAACTAAAAACAAAAAAGACCAATGTTTATTTCACAGTCATTGGAAAATAAATCATGCTTTTGAAATAACAGGATAGACCCACAGGATTAAAACATTAGTCATTAACATCTTAAGAAACATTTAGCAAAATTATGCAGCAGACAAAACATCAAAAAAAACAAAACTTGCTCCAAAACATCTCTGTTTCGCTCCGCCATTACTTCCAGCCAGCAAATCTGCCCCCTCTGAGGGCAGCTGACACTAGCACTATCCACGCTTTTTATAACATGTGCTAATGAACCAATTGGAAACACATGAAGAAATGTCAGCCTCTAGTTTGTGTGCGCTTGTAACTGCTTACACCTGTTAAGGATGTCCTTAAATTACTAAGCCAAAAAAACAGCTTTCTGAGCATGCTCAGAAAGATGCATGTCATTTTCAGGCTCAAACATCCAGCTTCTTTTTCTAAGTGTTTGAGCATGCCCAGTTCACTCGAAATGCATTACCAGAATCAAATCTGCAATGGCGGATGAAAGCATTAGAGGTGTTTTATTTTTTTTTGGTCCCCCTGAACTGATGCTTTACAACCTGAAGGGGAGGTCTTATAGAATTTTTACGTAACAAACATAAATAATAATAATTTAAACGCCCCTGTCCCTAGTAGCTCGCAGTCAGAAGCGAACACGCAGCGTTTTTTTTCTTCCGGTTACCAGTTTAGATTTACAGATGAGGTCTAGTGCTAAAAGTATTCCTCTCGCTCTTACGCACGCTATGATACCTCACATGTGTGGTTTGAAGGATGTTTCCATATGTGGACTAGTGTTGCTCACGAATATTCGCATTGCGAATATTCGCTACGAATATTGCATATTCGAGTATTCGCGAATAACACGAATATCGCGGCGAATATTCGCTATTTCGAATATTCAAATTTTTTCAATTTTTTTTTTAGAACAGATCACATCCTAGAGATCCCCATCGACGTCTAAAAGCATTGCTGGTATGATTAGAGACCTTGGGCCGAGTAGCTGCAGCGCTCATTTTATATTGCCGAAAAATCGCAATGCGATTATTCGGCAATAGCGATATCGCGCGATTATTTTATATTGTAATATATCAGGAATATTCTAAGCCAATCAGAGTGCTCCATTCCGCATTTCTCGAAATTTCGCAATTATTTTGTATTGTAATATATCACTAATATTCTGAGCCAATCAGAGTGCTCCATTCCGCATTTCTCGAATATTCGCAATTATTTTATATTGTAATATATCACGAATATTCTGAGCCAATTAGAGTGCTCCATTCCGCATTTCTCGAATATTCGCAATTATTTTGTATTGTAATATATCACGAATATTCTGAGCCAATCAGAGTGCTCCTTCCGCATTTGCCGAATATTCGCAATTATTGTGTATTGTAATATATCACGAATATTCTGAGCCAATCAGAGTGCTCCTTCCGCATTTCTCGAATATTTGCAATTATTTTATACTGTAATATATCACGAATATTCTGAGCCAATCAGAGTGCTCCATTCCGCATTTCTTGAATATTCGCATTCGCAATTCGCAATTCGCATTCGCATTCGCGATAGCGAAAATTCGCAATAATTTCATTTCCAAAAAATATCACGAATATTCGTATTTAGCGAATATATCTCGAATATTCGACTATATATTCGAGATATATCGCGAAATCGAATATGGCATATTCTGCTCAACACTAATGTGGACGGGCCTTAAATGTGTAATTCCCACCCCCACATATTTAACCGCCGTTCAAACCCCACATGTGAGGTATCATAGCGTACATTAGAGCGAGAGCAATACTTTTAGCACTAGACCTCCTCTGGAAATCTAAACTGGTAACCTGAAAATAAATAAAAAAGTGTTGCCTATGGGTATTTTCAAGTACTGAAGTTTGGCGCCATTCCATGAGTGTGTGCAATATTAAAGTGTAACATGTTGGGTATCTATTTACTCGGTGTAACATCATCTTTCACATTATGGCCATAAATTGGGCTAACTTTAGTGTTTTCTTAAATTGTAACCACCTTTTGAGCCCCAGACCATATTACTGGTCACTGACGGGGCCAGTTTTTGCAATTCAACACTGCGTCATTTTAACTGACAATTGCGTGGTTGTGCGATGTTTTTTGTTTTTTTTGGTGGTATTTGATCACCTATGCTTTTTTTCTTATTTTTGCTTGAACCAAAAATATAGCGACAATTTTGTAAATAAAAAGACAACTTTTTTTACTGTTTGCTATATTAAATCTCCCCCAAAATATATTCCAAATCTTTTTGCCCTTAGTTTAGGCCGATACGTAAGCTTCGACATATTTTTGGTTCCAAAAAATCGCAATAAGCGTTTGATTGGTTTGGGCAAAAGTTATAAGTAGGGGTTGGTCTTAGGCGGCGTACACACGAGGGGATATGTCCGCTGAAAACGGTCCGATGGACCGTTTCAGCAGACATCTCCGCTCGTGTGTATGGGCTAGCGGACAGATTTCTCCACCCGACAGATTTCAAAGCAAGCTTTGAAATCTATCCGGTGGAATCTGTCCGCCCGACATGTCTGCTGGTTAGTACACTTACCAGCAGACATGTCGGCCCCCACCGCCGCCGCGCCGCTGCCGAATGGATTCGGCGCATGCGCGGAAGTGTTTTACTTCCTGGTGCGGTGACGTGGCGGTGACGCGGCGGCGTCAACGTCACCGCCGCGTCACCGCGCCGTCCGGCGGCGGGGAATTTGATCCGATGGTGTGTACACGCCATCGGATCAAACTCCCGATCGGACATATCCGATGGAAATGGTCCGCGGACCGTTTTCATCGGATATGTCCGATCGTCTGTACGCCGCCTTATGGGTTTTTTAGGAATATATTTTTGTTTTACTAGTAATGGTGGCGATCATTGATTTTTCTGGCTACTGCGACATTGTGGCGGACACATTTTAGTGAGCTTTGGCATTTTTCTAGCGAGCAATGGTATACAAATGCATTGCTTACTATAAAAATGTCACTGGCAGGGAAGGGGTTAACACTAGGGGCGAGGAAGGGGTTGATTATGTTACCTGGGTGTGTTCTAACTGTAAAGGGGGTGGGACTGTCTAGGGGAAAGGACAGATCACTGTTCATACATTGTATGGACAGACGAGCAGGCATTCCCCCCCTGACAGGACCGGGATAAAGGGGAACTCCACACCAAATTTAAAAAAAAAATGGCGTGGGGGTCCCCCTCCAGGTGCACACCAGGCTCTTAGATTTGATCTGGAACATAAGGGGTTAAACCCACGCCAAAAACGGCGTGGAGTTCCCCCTCAGATCCAGACCAAACCCTTCTCCCAGGCACGCAGTCTGGCCGGACAGGAATGGGGGTGGGAACGAGCGAGCGCCCCCCCTCCTGAGCCGTACCAGACCACATGCCCTCGACATGGGGGAATGTGTGCTTTGGGGGAGGGGGGCACTGCCCCCCCCAAAGCACTCTTGTCCCCATGTCGATAGGGACAAGAGCCTCTTCCCGACAACCCTGGCCGTTGGTCGTCGGGGTATGCGGGCGCGGGGCTTATCAGAATCTGAGAGCCCCCTATAATAAGGGGGCCCCCAGATTCTGGCCACCCACCCTATGTGAATGAGTATGGGGTACATCGTACACCTACCCATTCACCGGGTGGAAAAGTGTAAACACAAATAAACCACACAGAATAAAATAATTTATTAGTCAGCTCTGGGGGTCTTCTGCCGGGACCCCCCACCACCAGCCCATTGGGCCCCGGGCTTCGCCGTTTTCTGCCGGGGGGGGGGACGACACCCACCGATGCTCTCCGCCATGTTCAGCCAGGCCCCCACCCCAAAATAAGCTCTTTTACATCCGGGGGGGGGCGGCCGAAAACAGCGGAGAACAACGGGGGGTGGAGCCCTTCCTCGGTCTTCTAGACGTTTTCTGCTGGGGGGGGCTCCAGCCCCAGCACCGGTCTTCGCCGCCGCCTTCCGCCGGGGGGGGGGGACACCCACCGATGATCTCCGCCATGTTCGGCCAGGCCCCCACCCCAAATTAAGCTCTTTTACATCCGGGGGGGGGCCGGCGGAAAATGGCGGAGAACAACGGGGGGCGAAACCCCTCCCCGCGGGGGCTTCTGCCTCCCGCGGGCTGATGGCTGTCTTCCGCCGGGGGGGTACACCTACCCCCCCGGACTTCACCGCCGCCACCCACCGATGCTCTCCGCCATGTTCGGCCAGGCCCCCACCCCAAATTAAGCTCTTTCACATCCGGGGGGGGGGGGCGGCGGAACATGGCGGAGAACAACGGGGTCGTCGCCACTCCTCGGTCTTCTAGCCATTTTCTGCCGGAGAGGGGGAGGGCGCCACTCTCCAGGCTTCTCGTCGGCTTCTGCCTGGCTCCTCCGCGGGGGCCAGGGCTTCTCGTCGCTGTGTCGCCGTCTTCCACCGGCGCCGCGGGCTTCGAAGTTTTCGGCCAGGATGAGGGTCGCACATCTCACCCCGGACTTCTCGTCGCTGTCTTCCGCCGCGGGGTGACACTCGCGGGCTTCTTCTTCCATTCGATGTTGACACGGCGAGGTCCGGCGCTGAAATGCCGACAGAGCGGTGGGCACGGACTTATATTGGCATTGGGCGTGGGCGTGGTTATGCCACCATGTGACCTTAACCCATGTGACATCACATTCCCATCATGCCCTGTGAAGGGGGCGGCGGCGAAAACGACTAGAAGTCCGGGGTGAGATGTGCGACCCTCACCCCGGCCGAAAACTTCGAAGCCCGCTGCCCTCCCACACAGGCACGGAGCTTCGTGGTGAAGGGGGCGGCGGCGGAAGACTACGGTGGCGAAGACCGGGGTGGGTTGGCGGAGCTGGCTAATAAATTATTTTATTCTTGTGTGGTTTATTTGTGTTTGCACTTTTTCCACCAGGTGAATGGGTAGGGGTACCATGTACCCCATACTCATTCACATAGGGTGGGGGGCCAGAATCTGGGGGCCGCCTTATTAAAGGGGCTCTCAGATTCTGCTTGGCTCCCGCCCGCATACCCCGACAACCAATGGCCAGGGTTGTCGGGAAGAGGCTCTTGTCCCTATCGACATGGGGACAAGAGTGCTTTGGGGTGGGGGGGCAGTGCCCCCCTCCCTCAAAGCACACACTCCCCCATGTCGAGGGCATGTGGTCTGGTACGGCTCAGGAGGGGGGGGGCGCTCGCTCGTCCCCACCCCCATTCCTGTCCGGCCAGACTGCGTGCCTGGGATAAGGCTTGGTACGGATCTGGGGGGGAACCCCACGCCGTTTTTGGCGTGGGTTAACCCCTCATGTTCCGGACCAAAGCCGGAGAGCCTAGTATACCCCTGGGGGGGAACCCGCGCCGGTTTTAAATTTGAAATTTCCCCTTCAGTGTCGGCGCAGCCCGAGAACAGCTCGGAGATTGCTGTGCGCCGTTTCAAGCAGTGCAAACACTGCTACGCCGCTTGGTATTTACCAAGAATTTCTCGGCGTACTGACAAGGCGCACAGCATTCCCTGAAATCTCCCTCTGCGCATGCCCAGTATGCAAATGAACCTTCCGAGGTTCTGGCGTACTTTGCAAGCGCACGGGGATTGCTTCTCAAAGGTCACTTTCACTTTCAATTCGGCCCGCCACACACGTTCAAACACATGTCACCTCACTTCCCCTGCATCATAAACTCCCGCCCGAATCCCCGATGTTTACATTACTAAATACCGTACGCCAGCTCTGTACTGGCGTGCCGTGCGCCCTCTTCTGGGCGCATTAGCAGTTTAGTCAATGAGGAAACACGCTGCACTGGCAGCGTGTTTCTTTTGTAAATGTCAAAAACAGTTTTACTCCTGCTTGTGCACCATGAGTCATGGCGCACAGGCTTGGTAAATCAGCCCCATAGTGTGTCAAAAATGTCTTGATCTTGCCTTCATCAGATGGGGTGATGTCACCCCTGTAAAAGACACATTTTGAAGATGAACACAAATTGAGAGGCAAAATGGGGATTTCCCTCCTGATCCCATGCCTAATGTCAACATGTGCTATCTCCCATCATGGGGGATCAATGGACGTGTTTTGGGGGTGCAACCCCTTTCTCTCACCTACTTGAGTTGCGAGGAAGGGGTTGCGCCCACAAAACACGTACATTGATTTACATAGATGGCAGATAGCACATGTTGATACATTGAGTGCATCTTCAAAATTTGGCATTTAACCACTTGCTTACTGAGCACATATACCCCCTTCCTGCCCAGATGAAATTTCAGCTTTCGTCACTGCGTCGTTTTAACTGACAAGTGCGTGGTCGTGCGACGTGGTGCCCAAACAAAATTCTTTCTTTTGGTGGTATTTGATCATCTCTGCGGTTTTTATTTTTTACGCTATAAACAAAAAAAGAGGGTACATTTTGAAAAAACACAATATTTTTTACATTTTGCTATAATAAATATCCCAATTTAAAAAAAAAAAAAAATTCTCAGTTTAGGCCGAAACGTATTCTTCTACATATTTTTGGTTAAAAAAAAATCGCAATAAGCGTATAGTGATTGGTTTTGTGCAAAAAATGTAGGCCCAGATTCACAGAGCGATTACGCCTGTGCAACAGGAGATGCGCGGCGTAAGTCTAAATGTGCGCGTGCGTTTCGATGCACGGCATCCCCAGAACGAGATACGCAAAAAATTTACTTTGTTTTGTCCAGCGTAATTTCGTTAGACTGGCGCATCCGTCCGCACAAAAGTGCGCTAGACAGACCATTGATTTGCTAGTCAAATATGCTAATGAGGGACTTACGGGGATCCACAAAAGAACGTTGGGGCAGCGCAGGCTACGCAGTGTGCGCAACAGCAAAATGTCCTGTCTAAAATTAGACCATATAAAAGCTGGTCTAAAAAGAGAAAAAAAGTCTACTTGTTAGATAAAGCAACACTGTTAGTGAGGAGCTCAGCAGTCACATGTGTTGCACAACAATCTGTATGCCAACATGCCAGGGGCATCGTCGCGCATAGCTATACTACTGACTTTAGATGAGCAAAAAGGAGGAGGGCACGGAGGATGGCACGGGAGAGGATATACCGCACCCGCATAGACCTGTTTGGCATGAGTGATTCTGAGGTGTATCGCATCTTCAGATTCACCCCTCATGCCATCCTGGAATTAACCACAACCCTGCAGGAGAACATCACCAGCCCAACACACCGCTCACATGCAGTGCAGCCCCTGGTGAAGGTCATAGCAACACTCCATTTCCTTGCCAGTTGCTCTTTTCAGCGTACAAGTGGAGTGGTGGCTGGGATGTCACAATCCTCCATGAGCAGATGTGTGCACCAGGTTGTCCCTGCAATCCTCAGATGCATGGCCAACCAAATCATCAAACCCACCACTGAGGACCTGCGGCTGAAGGCAATGACAGATTTCTACAGAATTGCCAGATTCCCACGCACCGTGGGGGCCATTGATTGCACACATGTGGCACTCCAGCCCCCCCAGGAGACAGAGCACATGTACCGCAATCGGAAGCATTGGCATTCCATCAACGTACAGGTGATAGTCAATGCCCAAGGCCTCATATGGCACGTCCGTGCCAAACACCCAGGGTCCAGCCATGACAGCTACATATACAATCAATGCCACATCCAAATGGAATTCGATCAGAACGTATATGGGGCCACCTGGCTGGTTGGTGAGTGACATGGGTGGCAGGCATGACTGTACCCCCCCCCCCATGATGCACACATCACAAGGGGCAGATGCATGACTAACATCTTCCTGTCTTTTCCCTTACAGGTGACTCTGCATATCCACTGGGACCCCATCTCATGACTCCTTTCCGGAACCCCCAAACCCCAGGAGAGGAAAGATACAATCAAGCACATGCCCAAACACGTGCAATGGTGGAGCGCACCTTTGGCCTCCTGAAGTCACGTTTTCGATGCCTGGATAAGTCTGGGGGTACCCTCTTGTATTCCCCAAACTTTGTGTGCCATATTATCGGTGCCTGTTGCATGCTGCACAACTTTGCAGTAAGAAAGGGCCTGCAGATTGACCTACGTGATGACCTGACCCCTGAACCAGACAATCCCCCCCTAACCGAGGATACCCCGTCTTCTGAGGGAAGAGCAGCCAGGAGACAGCTCACATTGGGCATCTTTGCACGTTAAACACACACATTAATCATTGCACAATGAGAATGCATGCATGCACACCACTGTGGTCCCTAGCACACACACCCCACATCCTCATCAAAATGGATTGGCACCAGTCCACCATGCTGGACCTGTGAGCAGCAACGCCACGCCAAGGCTCCAATTATGTCACTGTACATTCATACACCATTCACACGGAGCTGGGGATCACTTCTCCCTGGTCCTGGGGAACCCTTCTCAACCAGAATTGAGGGTGACACCCCTTTTCCGGCAGGAATGTCACCCCCACATTCAAACAGCATTCACAACCCCAAAAAAAAAAAAAAAGATCAGCAAAATCAAAAAATTTCCAGCCCAAAAAAAAAAAAAAAGAGGGGAAAAAAAATGATTGCCCTTGACGTGAGCCACACCTGGGGTGCCCACGGCCCCCGGCTCCTCAGGGGAGACTCATGGGGAGGGGGAAAACCAGGGAAGGAGGAGCAGCCCCTGATCTCTGCCCACCTGGCGGCCTGCCCTCCAAGGCCACGGCTATTCTGTCCAGGGCAGCACCAAGTGTTGCCGTGTTGGCCTGGATAGCCTGGGTGAGGGCCCTCACATCCTGCCCAACGCCTGCTGATGTCGTCTGCAGTTCGTTTAGGCAGGTTGTGAAAGCCCCGGAGTGGGAGTCCAGGTTCCCCAGCGTATCCTTGATGGAGGACAGGCTCTCCTCCATCCGCACCAATGTCTGGCTGACCTGTCCCAGATGGCGGGTCTGGAGGAACTGGTCCCTTCTCAGAGTGGCGGGCAGGAGATCGGCCGCCCCCCTGGTCTTCTGGGACGACTTCCTGCCTCCAGCTGATGCTTGTGGCCGGTGAGAAGGGGAGGCCCTTGGGAGGGGAGCCATGTTGGGGGAGGAGGGGGGCTCCCCCTTAGGGAGGGCTGCCTGCTGCCAGCCAGAGGGGAAGACTCCTCAAAAACCAAAAGTCCAGTGCCTGACATGGACTCCTCCTCCTCATGATTCTCCTCCTCCTCTTGAACCTCCTCCGCGGACTCCGGCCTTGTTGGGGGGGCCTCATTAGGCTGCTGTCCTGGGGATGGTGCGGTCAGGCCAGATGGCCCTGCACCATCCTGCACATCTGTGGATGACACAAAACATTCACAGGTTGGAGGATCCACACACTTGCCACATATTCCCTTTCACCCCCTCCCCCACACATGCTACACACCTGATATTAAAAAAAATACTTACCTGGCACCACGGGCTCCGGACTTGAGTCAAAGCCGGGCAGGCCCTCAACTTCATGCCGATGAAAGGTCAGGGCCACCGCACGCTCCTCCGCTGTCAGCCTAATACGGCATGGTGGGCCCCCTCCTGTGCCCCTGGCATGGGCATGCATTTTGGACAGCTTCTGTTTGACCAGACGCCGGAGGTCATTAATTTTTTTGTCAATCCCAGACCAGGTCCGTGTCTCCCCCTCCCCCGCTGAATTGACCTGCTCAGTGATGAGGTCCAAAATCTCCCTCCTCCTGGCCGGGGTGGTGTTGGCACTGTCTGTGCCGTGGAGGAAACGCCCATAATCGCCAATGGCCCGGGCAACAATTCTTTTTTCCCCCACAGTAAAATTGAGCTTTCGCTTTCTCTCTGTCATACTTCCAAAAAAACTCACTCCCAGTCAACAAAAATCACTCACAAAAACAAGCACAACCAATCAAGCAAGAACACACACAAAGAGAAAACTAACACCCAAAAAATCACACAAGCACTCAGCAAGAAACAGTCACAAAAACAAACAGCAAAAAATCAGCAAGAAAACAAACGAACAGAAATACAGTATATCAAACAAACAGTCTCTCAAACACTTATCAAAAAACACTTTCAAAGATCTACTAACAAACACTTGATCACACAGAACACTAATCTGACAACTACAAAACACGCAACGAACAACAGGACAAAAGCACTTGGTTAAATGGGAAGGGACAAAGGGATGTACTTTTGCAATGCAAGTGCGTTTGTGTCTGTCTATTTATGCTGTTTGCGTAGTTCACAATTTCACTGATTGCGCCGCTCCCTAGTTGTGAGCATGCGCACAGCGGAGCTGACCATGGTCTCCTTCAAGCGCGCATGTGCGAGCCGGCCGGCCCTTCATTTGCATGGGGTCACGACTCATTTCAATGTAACACGCCCACGTCCTTCCCAATTTGTATTACTCCGCCTTACGCCTCTGAAATAACGTTACGCATGCGCAATTTTCTGCGCAAAAACTACGAGAATAGGGTGATTACGCGGCAAAATTGTGCAAGTCTAACGTAAAGGCGGTGCGCTACGCCGGTCCAATAATGCGCAGATATACGTGAATCTGGGCCGTTGTTTTTTTACAACCCAAAAAGTTATACTGTGTACACGGCATTAGGCAGAGCATCTTATTATTGCTGCTGCTTGTGTGGGTAAGATGTGTACTGGGCCAATCCCTGCTGACCCTCTTCTATTCATCCCATGTGATTGGTGCAGTACACACCTCACCCACACAAGCAGCAGCAGTAATAAGATGCTCTGCCTCAGTGTCCTTACTTAACCACTTAAAGGAACACTAAAGGTTCGTTTTTTATTAGATCAATTGATTGCTGTAAGCTAGAGCATTTAAATATCACTTACCTCGTTTTTCCTTTTGACCTCCAAAATACAGTAATCCAGGTTTGAAAATGCCATTTCCTGTCTCTCCTCTTATTGCTTTCCACCAGCATCTGAGACGTTTTGCATGGTGGAAAGCAGAATGTGCTCACCCCCTCCCTATGACTACAGCCCTGCGTGAAGATGCTCTCCTATCCCTCACAGGCATGGAGGCTAAGCCTAATGGGAACTGTAGTTCCTATTAGGCTGTGATGTAGCAAGAATGAACGCGCTCCACAAACCAGGAAGTCAGTCAGAATAATGATTCAGGAGTGAGGGAGGTGAATAAAACAGCTTGATTTCAACAGGTATCAAACTAGTTCAAATGCAAAACATTACTTTTTACTTTATCAGCTACTGTCAGACTTTAATTTAAGAGGAAAATATTTTTGTCTTTACAACCCCTTTAAGGACAGTGTACATATATGTCGACAGAATGGCATGTACAGGCATATTTACGTACCTGTACGTGCCTGCCTTCCCGCAGGTGGGGGGTCCGATCGGTACATTGGTTTCTGGCCACCCCCTCACGATCGTTCCCGGCGAATGAGCTGCTTCCCTTGCCTGTGTAATAAAAACACAGGCAGGAGGAGGTGATCTCACACTCCTCGAAGCGGTCTTTTTGACCAGAGCTCAAGGAGAGAAGACATCAGAAGAGAGTTGCACCAACAGACCATTGACACCAGGACACATAGGCACACTTTCACCCCCATTACCCATAGTCACAGTGTCACTGTTTGCATTGGTAGTTTTTTTTACTGATCACTGCAATCGGTGTCATTTGTGACTGTAAAAAGTGTTAGGGACATTACTGTTAGGCCCCTTTAGGTCCATGGTAGCCCCCTTACCCTCCTAATAAAGGTTTAACCCCTTGATCGTCCCCCAGGTAACCCTTTCACCCCCCTATCGCCAGTGTCACTAAGCAATCGTTTTTCTGATCGCTGGTGCTGCTAGGTAGCCAGATATTTTTTTAGGTTCGCCACCAGGTTTTTATAGCGTCAGGTACCCCCATATATTATCTAATAAAGGTTTTAACCCCCTGATTGCCCCTAGAATTAACCCTTTCACCAGTATTCGCAGTATAAGTGTCACTGGTGACACTGCTTAGCCAGTTAGTTATTTACGTTCCCTGTGAGGTTTTTACATAGCGCCGGGTACCCCCATATATTACCCAATAAAGGTTTTAACCCCCTGATTGTCCCTAGTTAACCCTTTCACCACTGATCACCGTATAAGTGTTACGGGTGACGCTGGTTAGTTTGCTTTTCATAGCATCAGGACACACAACGTATATAACCCAATAAAGGTTTAACCCCCTAAACACCCGGCGGGTGATATCAATTAGGTTTTGGCATCAGTCAGGGTCTGTGTCGCCCCAGGCAGCGTCGTCAAGTTAGTGACAGTAAAGCTAACACCCACGCGCAAAGCATACACCTCCCTTAGTGGTATAGTATCTGAACAGATCAATATCTGATCAGATCTATACTAGCGTCCCCAGCAGTTTAAGGTTCCCAAAAACGCATTGTTAGCGGGATCATCCCAGATACCCGTTAGCACCTGCATTTTGCCCCTCCACCCAGCCCACCCAAGTGCAGTATTGATCAATCACTGTCACATACAAAACACAACACACATAACTGCAGCATTCGCAGAGAAAGGCCTGATCTCAAACTGTTTTTTTGGTAGCGTTTTATACATTTGCTGACAGTCAGGTGCTTTTTTACCTGTGAATCCTTACTAGTGTACCACTAAATTTAGAGCCCAAAATGGCAAATCGAAGGTACACTAGTAAAGAGGCCTACGAGTTTCTGAGCATGACAGATAGTGAAGAGGAGGTCACGCATCTGTCAGATTCTGGCTCAGAATACAACCCCATAGACGACAGCGGCTCCATGTCAGATAGCTCTGACCATGAAGATGAGGTCCCTGCTAAGGTCAGTCGTACCCCACCCCATTCTGCTGTTGTTGAGGTACAAGAACCGCAGGGCTCTCGTATGGAGCAGAGAAATACTAGCGCCGCTATTCCTTCTGGTGAACTGGCAAGCACCAGCGGCCTAGTACATCCTAGACATACATCCACCACTGAAGTAACACTTGGTGACGTGGCGAGTCCCATAATTGCAGTTCAAGCTGGTGAGGTGTGAAGCACAAGTAGCGTCCCGCTGCCACCAAAAACAAGACAAGGGCAGGCACGTCATGCCCATAGTGCCCTTCCTGCTGCATTCGCCATTCCTGATTGGGTCCCCACCACTTCTGCAGCACCGTACTTCTCCCATTCACTGGCCAACCTGGTATTTAGGTGGAAACAGCTGATTTTACGCCACTTGATTATTATTTGTTGTTTTTCTCTATAGATCTATTGTGCACCAGAGTAATTTATATGCTAGTCAATTCATCACCGCTAATCCCCAGTTGCCTTCCCTTGCCAGAGATTGGAAACCAATTACGGTTTCCGAATTTAAGATCTTTCTGGGCCTTTCCCTCAACATGGGCACACATAAATTCTTGAAGCTGAGCGCCTATTGGCCACACGCCCAATTGACCATATGCCTGTGTTCTCAGCCTCCATGTCCAGGGCACTATACGAGCAGATCTTGCGGTTCATGCACTTCAACGACAATGAACTTTGTCGTCCTCGTGGAGACCTTGAATACAATCAGCTCTACAAAATTTGGCCCCTCATAAACCACTTCAACTAACGTTTTGCAGCCTTGTTTACTCCTGATCAAGTTGTCTGCGTTGATGAGTCCCTGATTAAATTTTCTGGCTGCTTGTCTTTGAAACAGTACCTTCCCAGCAAGCGTGCCAGATACAGGGTCAAGCTCTATAAGTTCTGTGACAGGGCAACAGGCTATGTATGGAGCTTTATGGTTTATGAGGGAAAAGATAGTCATGTAGAGCCGGGGGAACTGCCTAGATTACATAGGGAGCGCTGTCAAGATAGTGTTGAACTTGGTGTCACCCTTATTCGGAAAGGGGTATGTGTATGTGGACAATTATTACACGAGTGTGCCACCTTTTAGTCACTTATTTAATCATCAAATTGGCACATGTGGCACCGTGCTATCTAATCGCTGGGGCTTTCACCAGGGGCTTGTAGATTCTCGTCTTAGGCTGGGGGAGAGAACCTGCTTAAAGTGTAATAACTTGCTTGCTGTGAAGTGGAGGGATAATAAGAATGTTTTCGTTCTTACCTCTTACCACGCAGACACGACTGTCCAAATTTGTTTGGCGACTGGTGTTGTGGAGAAATCCCTCTGTGTCCACGAATATAACCAAAATTTGGGAGAGGTGGACCTCAACAACCAGTTGTTGGCGCCGTATCGAATTGCCTGTAAAGGCCAGATGCTGGTATAAAAAAGTGTTTGTTTACTTATTTCAATTGGCTATACAGAGCTTCAGGCAGGACTTTATCTGTTAGGATTAAGTTCACCTGCTGGTGGCACTATCCTGCTCTGCGTTTGCTGCAGTTCCAGTGTCCACCAGCAGGTGTCTCGCCGATGGCAGCAGGATCTAATCAGCCACACCTGGTTCCATCTGCCGGGATATTTAAGGCTGCTCCTCCCTTCCCCCAGTGCGTCAAGATTCTGGTCCCTTCCTGTCTGCTACCAGCTTGTGCCTGCCCACCTGTCCTTGTCCTGATCCTTCTTGCCTTGTTCTATGCTCTTGTCCCCAGCCGTGTCCTTTTCCTTGCATCCCTGTTGCCTTTTCCCTTGTTGTAGATATTGTATATAGTTAGCTATTAGGTTTATTAGTTATTCTTGTTTGCTGGAGTGGTTTATGTTTTCATTGGTTGCTGTGTGTTTGTTGGTGTATTCTCACTGTAAATAAATATCACTTAATATATATATCCTTTGTTTGATCTCAGTTCCCTTGTGTAGCTACGTGTCTGGTCACCTTAGCCGCTGATCCTGACATTATCCTTCTTTGACTTCCAGGAAGAGATTGTCAGATTTTATTTTTTTGATCGATGTACTAGTGTCATTAGTGACTAAAATAATTGTTAGGGTAATTAGTCTTAGGCCCTAATAAGTCTAGGGACCCCCCTAACCCCCCAATAAAGGTTTAAACCTTTGATTACCCCCTGTCACCAATGATCACAGTATAAGTGTCACGGGTGACGCAGTTTAGCTAGTTTATTTTTTATAGCGTTAGGGCACCCGCCATATTTTTTCCAATAAAGTTTTAACCCCCAGATCGCCCGGCCGGTGATCAAAGTTTGGTTTTAGCGCCAGATAGGGTCTGCGTCGCCCCAGGCAGTGTCAGATTAGTGCCAGTAGCGCTAACACCCACGCACCCACCATACGCCTCCCTTAGTGGTATAGTATCTGAATGGATCGATACCTGATCTGATCAGATCTATACTAGTGTCCCCTGCAGTTTAGTGTTCCCAAAAACGTATTGTTAGTGGGATCAGCCCAGATACCTGCTGGCACCTGCGTTTAGCCCGTTCGCCCAGCCCACCCAAGTGCAGTATCGATCGATCACTGACACAAAACACAAAAACACATAACTGCAGCGTTCGCAGAGTCAGGCCTGATCTCTGCGATCACTAACAGTTTTTTGGTAGCGTTTGACTCAGTCGCTAACAGGTCAAGTGCTTTTTTACCTGTGAATCTTACTACTGTACCCCTAAATTTAGAGCCCAAAATGGCAAATCGAAGGTACAGTGGTAAAGAGGCCTACTTGTTTCTGAGCCTGACAGATAGTGAGGAGGAGGTCACGTATCTGTCAAATTCTAGCTCAGAATACGATCCTGTAGACGACAGTGGCTCCCTGACAGCTCGCTCTAACGACGGAGTTGTGGTCCCTGCTAGTGTCAGGCGTACCAGACCCCGATTTTTTATTTTATTTTTTTTGCTGTCGCTGAGGTGCAAGAACCGCAGGGCTCTCCTATGGAGCAGAGAAGTACTAGCGCCACTGTTCCTTCTGGTGAACTGGCAAGCACCAGCGGCCTAGTACATCCTGGTCGTACATCCAGCACTGCAGTATCACGTGGTGACGTGGCGAGTCCCATAAGTGCAGTTCAAGCTGGCGAGG
Organism: Rana kukunoris; assembly: GCA_029574335.1. Classification (NCBI taxonomy): domain Eukaryota; kingdom Metazoa; phylum Chordata; class Amphibia; order Anura; family Ranidae; genus Rana; species Rana kukunoris. The sequence continues at coordinate 67,188 of JAJQKJ010002726.1, forward strand.
TGGCAAGCACAAGTAGTGTCCCGCTGCCACCAAGAAGAAGACAAAGACAGGCACGTCGTGCCCATAGTGCCCTTTCTGCTGAATTCGCCAATCCTGATTGGGTACCCACCACTTCTGAAGCACCCGTACTTCCCCCATTCACTGGCCAGCCCAGAATTCAGGTGGAAACAGTTGATTTTACGTCACTGGATTTTTATTCGCTGCTTTTCACCGAAGATCTCTATAGATCTATTGTGGACCAAAGCAATTTGTATGCTGGTCAATACATTGCCGCTAATCCCCAGCTGTCCCTTGCCAGAGATTGGAAACCAATTACGGTTTCAGAATTTAAGATCTTTCTGGGCCTATCCCTCCTCATGGGCATTACTAAAAAGAGTGAACTGCGGTTGTATTGGTCCACACACCCAATTTACTATATGCCCATTTTTTCTGCCTCCATGGCCAGGACACGATACGAGCAGATCTTGCAGTTCATGCATTTCAGTGACAATGAACTCTGTCATCCTCAGGAAGACCCTGGATTCGATCGGCTCTACAAAATTCAGCCCCTCGTAAACCACTTCAACTAATGGTTTGCAGCCTTGTATAATCCCCATCAAGTTGTTTGCGTTGATGAGTCCCTGATTAAGTGTTCTGGCCGCTTGTCATTCAAACAATACCTTCCCAGCAAGCGTGCCAGATACGGGGTCAAGATGTATAACCTCTGTGACAGGGCAACAGGCTATACATCTAGCTTTATGGTTTATGAGGGAAAAGACAGTCACATAGAGCCACCTGCCCAGATTACATAGGGAGCGCTGGTAGGATAGTGTGGGAATTGGTGTTACTCTTATTCAGAAAGGGGTACCACTTGTACGTGGACAATTATTACACAAGTGTGCCACTTTTTAGCCACCTTTTTGATTATGGAATTGACGCATGTGGCACCGTGCTACCCTAATCGCCGGGGCTTCCTCCGACGGCTTGTAGAATCCCGTCTTAGTCGGGGGGAGAGAGCCTGCTTACAGTGTAATAATTTGTTAGCAGTGAAGTGGAGGGATTCACAGAATGTTTTCGTTCTGTCCACGCTTCACGCAGACACGGCAGTCCAAATTTCTACGGTGGCTGGTGTTGTGGAGAAACCCCTCTGTATTCACGTGTACAACCTTAACATGGGAGGGGTGGACCTCAATGACCAGTTGTTGGCGCCGTACCTAATTGTCAGTAATGCCAGACGCTGGTACAAAAAAGTGTGTTTATTTGTTTTAATTGGCTTTGCTGAACGCTCATTTGCTATACAGAGCTTCAGGACGGACTGGATCCTTCCTAAAATTCCAGGAAGAGATCGTCACACCCCTTCTGTTTCCAGACGGTGCTGTGCCCCACCTTCCCAACGCAAATGCAGTGAGCCGGCTGTACAAAAGGCATTTTTCTTTTCTCCTCCCTGGTACCCCTACCCGAAGAACCCGCCAAAGAAGATGTCGTGTCTGCAGCAAACTCGGATTTAGGCGTGACACCCGCTTTTATTGTCCCTCCTGTCCTGACCAACCTGGTCTCTGCATTGGTGTATGTTTCAAACGCTACCACACACTAGTTGAGTTTTAGCGTAGGGTACAGCACCACACAGTCCTAGGCACACTAACACAGGGTCTCGGAAGATGTGATGGCCATCACATTTTGAGAGACCATAATCTGCAACGTTCAGTTTACAGTTTTTATAAAAGTGAAAAAAAGTGTAAAAAATTAAAAACACTCACACAAAAACACAAACAAATATAAAATAAAAAACCCAAAAATAGTTGTGGTTGTATTTTTCTCCTTTCTTTATTGTTCTCTCTTATGTTCACTCTCTACTGTCCACTAGGGATGAGTCGAACACCCCCGCGTTCGGTTCGCACCAGAACCTTCGATTGGACCGAACGTTTGTGTGAACATTTAGAACCCCATTGACGTCTATGGGACTCGAACGTTCAAATTCAAAAGTGTTCATTTTAAAGCCCAATATTCAAGTTATTGTTGAAAAACGTCTTTGAGAACCTGGGTCTTGCCCCAGGGAACATGTATCAATGGAAAAAAATAACGGTAGTTTCTTCTGGAGCAGCGATTTTAATGATGTTTAAAATGAATAAAAAAATGTTTATGAAAAATTCCTTTAAATATCGTACCTGCTGGGTGTCTATAGTATGTCTGTGAGGTGGCACGTGTTTAGAACTGTCCCTGCACAGTATGAGATTACTATAGGAAAAAGTAATTTAATACTGCTTGCGGCTTTAATGTAATGCTTGGTCCCTGCAATATGGATGAAAATCACTGAAAAGACCAGCATGGGTTTCCCCGCCACCACTGCCCCAGGTCATATTGCCTAGGGGTGGCACGTTTGCAAATGGGGTTCTTTCTAAAAGTGGGGGGATTTATCTAAGTGGAAGCACTTCTGAGCCTGCACTTGTCTGAAGACTCTTTTCTGTCTCTTCACAGGTATGTTTGCAGCTGATTCCGCCCAGAATTGAATATTGAGCGTGTTTAATTCCCCATAGTATAAATTGCTGGTATGTTTGCAGCTGATTCCGCCCAGAATTGAATATTGAGCGTGTTTAATTCCCCATAGTATAAATTGCTGGTATGTTTGCAGCTGATTCCGCCCAGAATTGAATATTGAGCGTGTTTAATTCCCCATAGTATAAATTGCTGGTATGTTTGCAGCTGATTCCGCCCAGAATTGAATATTGAGCGTGTTTAATTCCCCATAGTATAAATTGCTGGTATGTTTGCAGCTGATTCCGCCCAGAATTGAATATTGAGCATGTTTAATTCCCCATAGTATAAATTGCTGGTATGTTTGCAGCTGATTCCGCTCAGAATTTAATATTGAGCGTGTTTAATTCCCCATAGTATAAATTGCTGGTATGTTTGCAGCTGATTCCGCCCAGAATTGAATATTGAGCGTGTTTAATTCCCCATAGTATAAATTGCTGGTATGTTTGCACTGATGCAACGCCATCTTTTAATTGCAAAAATTGAAAGTTTTTTGCTTATGCCTTTTGCTTAACAATCTGTAGACTATCCACATACCTTGCTTTTGTTTTCGTTTCCTCCCTTTGCTTTACCTATAAATTCTGGCCTTTCTTTTAGCTGTCCACTTGTAAATCTGTTTCTTAAGTGAGAATTTTGCTCTGCACAGCCAGCCATTTTATTACACACCCCCATTCCTAACAGTATATATTTAACCATCTCTTGGGAAAGGCACGTTTGCCTAGGGGTGGCACATTTGCAAATAGGGTTTTTTCTCAAAGTGGGGGGATTTATCTAAGTGGAAGCACTTCTGAGCATGCACTTCAGCGAATGCACAAAGCATAGGAAGGGAAAATATTGAGATTTGTTAGACAGGTAACCTTGTTCACACTCTCTGCTCTTCCTCCCCCTTCTAAAATGCACTGTCTACCACTCCTTCTGACAGCTGCATCTTCAATCCTTAAACTGTCTTTTATTCATCCCTCTTCTCCACCCCACACCTTGCATATATCACCTTCACTTCTGTCCTCCCCTTATTACTGCACTCACCAACTCTGGCTAACTCTAAATTTACACGCCCAATACTCCAAACCACTGGGGAATGTTTCCCTCATATAAATCACATTCCCACATTACCTCTCTCACCCTTCTGCTTTCTCCTATCTATCTCTGGTGTATGTATCACCAAATCCTTGGCCTCCTAACTGTGCTCAACGCACCCATTACCCTACACCCTCTGGCTGCAGCCACAATGCACACAATCTAGTTCCTATTACTCTTCTTCCCAAGACCAGACTCCCTTTCTATTGCGCCCTTTGGAATGCTCGCTCGGTCTGCAACAAACTCACCTCCCTCCACGATCTCTTTATCGCTAAATCATTTAATCTTCTCGCGTTACCGAAACCTGGCTTCACGAATCTGACACTGCATCTTCTGCTGCTCTATCCCACGGTGGTCTTCTTTGGACTCACTCCCCCAGAGCCAGTGGACGCAAAGGAGAGGGTGTTGGAATTCTTTTAGCCCCACATAGCACCTTTCAGGTACTTCACCACCTCCCTCTCTGTCACTCTGCTCATTTGAGGCACATTGCGTTCGTCTCTTCTCCCCAGTTTCTCTAAGGATAGCTGTCATCTACCGGCCCCCTGGTCCAGTATCATCCTTTCTGGATGACTTCTCTGCCTGGCTACCCTACTTTCTCTCGTCTGAAATCCCTACAATCATTCTTGGCGACTTCAACATCCCTACTAATGCTAGCACTCCTGCAACCTCAAAACTCCTCAGTCTAACCTCCTCCTTTGACCTGAAGCAATGGATACAGGCTCCTACTCACTCTGAAGGCAATACCCTTGACCTTGTCTTTTCCTACCTATGCACCCCATGCAACCTCTCCAACTATCCTTACCCCCTCTCTGATCACTATCTTAATAATTTCACTCTCTCCTTCTCCTCCACCTCCACTCCACCCAAACGCCTAATGGTTTCTCGTAGAAATCTTCACCATATCAACCCTTCTCTTCTATACTCTGCGACTGAACACTTCTATGACAAAATCGCACCCCTGTCCTGCACTGACCTAGCCACTTCTGTCTACAACACTTCACTTCTAGCATCACTGGACAAACTGGCCCCCCTCACTACACACAGAATAAGGCCACGCCCCCTTCAACCCTGGCAAACAGATGATACCAGAAGTCTGAAAAAGCACAGCCGTGCTCTTGAGCGCCAGTGGCGCAAGAGCAAGTCCCAGGAAGACTTTGTCGAGTATAAATCTGCCCTCCAAGTATACAATTCCAGCCTCCTCACTGCCAAGCAGACCTATTTCATCACCCTCATTAAAAACGTATCATCCCGTCCCCGTCAACTCTTCTCTACCTTCAACTCTCCACTTCGTCCCCCATTGCCACCAACCACTACCTCACTCACCGCCCAGGAGATTGCAAATCACTTCAAACAGAAGATTGATACAATTCGCATGGAGATCTCTATTGTTCAGATACCCTCCACACTTCCCACCTCATGCCCACAAGTACAATCTTTACTTTCCTCTTTCAACCCCACCACTATAGAGGAGGTCGCTAAATTACTTGCCAACGTCCATCTTACCACCTGCGCTCTGGATCCTGTTCCCTCGCAAATGCTACGTTCACCCTCTGACTCTATTCTACACTCTCTAACCCACATCTTCAATCTCTCACTCTCTTCTGGCATCTTCCTTAACTCTTTGAAACATGCACTAGTCAGCCCCATACTTAAAAAGCTCTCACTGGACCCATCCAATCTTGACAACCTACGTCCCATCTCCTTGCTCCCCTTTTTATCCAAACTCCTTGAACGTCTAGTCTACAACCAACTGAGTGTCCACCTTGCTGATAATAACCTTCTTGATCCCTTTCAGTCTGGATTTCGTCCTCAACATTCCACAGAAACTGCTCTCCTAAAACTAACAAACAATATACTAACAGCCAAAACTAAGGGACATTATTCTGTGCTCCTACTCCTGGACCTCTCTGCTGCCTTTGACACGGTTGACCACCCACTCCTCCTCAAAGAACTCCACACCTTTGGTCTCCCTGACTGTACTCTTCGCTGGTTCTCTACTTACTTTTTTTTTGCTTACAAAAGTTTATTTAAGATATGAAAGTGAATATGCATACATATAATGAAATATAGACAGTACAAGTTCCGCAAAGGTATAGTTATAAAGATTACATCAATCAACGTATGATAGCATTGCATAACAGATGAATGAAGGATTAGAGTACCTCGTTTAATTCTAGGTTAGGTATGACAGGAACAGAAACAAAAGAGAGGGGGGGTGAAATTATTGGAGGATGAGCCAATTATATATGTGGAGGCTATCGTTAAGAGTATGATAGATTCTTTCAGAAAGTTTAAGAGTTTCCATCCGGTCCAACACCTGTGTCCAGGAGATGGTGCTAGATCTCCAATTGAGTGCGACCATCCATTGGATAGAGCTACAAAGAGAATGGAATAATCTGGTACAGGGCATAGGAATGTTTGGGACCCCAGCATACAATATACATATTTGAGGGGTGAGGGTGATCTTATAGCCAGAAGACTCTTCGAATCTAGATGCCGCCAACTTCCATATTTGGGCTAAAAGGGGGCAGCTCCAGAATGTGTGTAGTAATGTGCCTTGCTCCGCGCAACCCCTGAAGCAGTTTGGGGAGACGGAAGGGTAAAAGGAATGCAACTTAGAAGGGGTAAAGTACCATCTTGAGAATATTTTGATCGGTGTCTCCCTGAATGATATAGCTTTGTTGCATTTACGGAGATTTTCTGCCATAATGTACCAAGATTCTGGAGAGAAAGAACTATCAAGATCCTCCTCCCAGTGGAGCATCTGAGTGGATTTGTCTTGCATGTCAAGGTTATTGAGGTAATTGTATAGGCGAGAGATCATCCCCTCTATCTCTTGAGGAGGATAGGCATATCCTCTCAAACAATGTGTTAGTGGAGGGGGTCGAGAGTGAAAAGTGTTGTGTATAAAAGGACTTTATTAGCACATAATTGTCTACCTCTGACGAGGGGAGACCATAGTCCTTTTGGATTGTTGCAAAGGGTTTGAATACCCATTTAGATTGTAATGAGGACAGTGTGATAAGGTTATTGTTAATCCAATATGAAAAGTGTTGTCTATTTATGAAGGCTAAATTGAGTCTAGTGTCTCCTAGATATGATGTAAGTGGGGAGATAGGCGAGGAGAGTATGTGGGTGTCTTTTATTTTCATCCATAGTTGAAAGAGGTGGGCAACAATTTTATTAAGTTTGCAAAGCTTTCTGTATAGCACGTTGTTAGACCATAGTATGCCCTGAAGGTGGTATGGGAGAATTGATATAGATTCAAACTTCTTCCATGGCAAATCCTGCAGAGGGGAGAACCACTGGGACAGCTGGGAGAGTTTTGTGGCCAGATAATATTGCCAAAGATTAGGAAGGCCAAGGCCTCCTTTAGATTGTGGTCTGTGTAAGAGAGCATAGCTATATCTGGGTTTCTTATCCGCCCAAATGAATTTGTTGATGACCCTTTGAATGCCCTCAATTTTGGTTTTAGGGACAAGAATAGGGAGGGAACGAAAATAATATAGTAATTTAGGGATAATATTCATTTTGATAGCATAGCAGACTCTGCCCAAGAAGGATATGTGATAAGTGGACCAAGTGTTTAGAAGGGAGCTTATGCGTGTAATGATGGGGGGATAATTAGCTTTGAATAATAGTGAGTGTGAGGAGGTAATATTGACTCCTAGATATCTAAAAGAGTGAGGACACCAGACAAATGGGAAGTTGTTTTTAAGCGAACCCTGTAAGTCTGGGGGCAGGTTAAGTGGGAGGGTCGAGCATTTATTAGCATTAATTTTAAGACCTGATAGGGCATGGAACGTATTTAGTGTATCAAGAAGAACTGGGATAGATAGTAGAGGCTCCGTAAGGAACACCAGAGCATCGTCAGCATATAGACTAATCTGGAATTCCTGGTCGTCTCTAAGGTAACCCCGAATATCCGTGTTAGTCCTAATGGCATGGGCTAGGGGCTCTATGGCCAGGGCAAATAAGAGTGGGGATAGGGGACAGCCCTGTCTTGTGCCTCTACTTAGTGGAAAGAACTCTGAGTTGTTGCCGGGGATCCTAATGCGAGTTTGAGGCGAATGGTAAAGAGCATTGAAGCCCTGTAAAAAATTGCCTGAGATACCAAACTTGGGAGAAGCTTATTTAGATAGGACCAGCTCACACTATCAAAAGCTTTATGTATGTCCAAGCTTAGGAGACAGGCCTGTCGAGAGTTCAAATTAGCATCTTGGATAATGTTGGTTACCAACCTGATGTTGTCCACTATCTGTCTACCTGGCATAAAGCCCGATTGGTCATGATGTATTAAGGGAGAAATAACTTTGGCCAGCCTGTCCGCAAGGATCCTGCCAAAAATTTTTAAGTCATTATTTAATACCGAAATGGGCGAAAGTTTTGGGGGAGGGTATGGTCCTTATCTGGTTTAGGGATCAAGGAGAGGTTAGCTAATAACATCTCGTCTGGGAACTGGTTGCCATCCAGAATATGATTGAAAAGTTTCATAAGGTTAGGGGCTAGTAGGGGGGAACATTTTTTTATAATAGGAGGTTGTGAACCCATCTGGGCCCCGGGGCCGTGGACACTTTAAGAGTTTTGATTACATTGGAAATCTCCTCAATTGTACATGGTCTGTTGAGGGATTCGGTTTGGTGTTGATCTAGGGAAGGGAGCTGTAAGTTGTTCAGACCAGGAGTTGGAGTGTGCATCTGATCCTGTAGATGGGTCAGATAACAACTTTTTGTAAAAATCAGTGAATATATTAAGTACTCCTTGTGGGTGTGTGATGAGATTTCCTTGAGAGTCTCGTAGTTTGTAAACATGTGTGGGGTTTGTGTCCTGATTCAACTTCCTGGCAAACATCGCCGAGGGGGTGTTGTTGTGTAAAAGAAATTTAGCTTTTGAAAACCTAAGGGATCTTTCTGTGTTGGCCGATAAGATGAGATCGAGGGCCCTGCGTTTGGATTGAATTTGTTGTGTGATGTCTGGAGAAGTCGAATGTTTGTAGTTTGTTGTACAGATGATTTAAAATCATTTGTCAGACATTTAATGTCTGCCAGTCTTTCCCTATTTTTAGTCGCTGCAAGTTTGATTATGTGACCTCTCAGGACAGCTTTGTGAGCGATCCAAAGGGAGGAAGGGGGTGTGTCATCATTAATGTTATCTAAAAAATAATTTTCAATGTGAGTTGAGATGGAATTTTTACTGTCTGGGTCCGTCAGGAGGGAGTCGTTGAGACGCCAAGTAAATGTTGAGGAGGAGAGGCCTATATGTGGTATATCAAAAGAGACCACGTCATGGTCAGACCAAGGGCAAGGATGTATGTGAGCTTGAGATGAGTGAGTTGGCAAGCAAGACAGGGGTGCAAAAAATGTAATCGAGCCTGGCGTAGCAGTCGTGGGGGTGGGAGTAATGTGTATATGCTTTAATCCCTATGTTGTGGGCTCTCCAGGAATCAATGAGTTGAAGTTTATTGATGTGTCTGTTAATTGTTTTGGAGAACGACTTGGAGGAGGGGGAATTTTTGCTTCTGTCCAGGGCAGGGTGTGCTGTTAGATTAAAGTCTCCACCTAGAATCAAATGGGGAGAGTGGAATCTATCTAGGGTGTTAAAAAAGTTGGAAAAGAAGGTAGTTTGGGATTCATTGGGGGCGTACACAGACGCGATTGTAATCGCTTTGTTGTTAATAGTGCCTTTTATGACGATATATCTACTATCAGGATCTTTAAATATGTGTTGAATGTCGAAAATAACGGAATTGCGGATAAATATCGCTACTCCTCGGGTCTTGTTAGAGAACGTAGTGTAATGATGTTGACTGTATGATCTGTTGAAAAAATGTGGGATGATTGTTCGAGGCAAAATGAGTTTCTTGGAGTAAGATAATGTCTGCTCCCAATCTCTTGTAATGTTGGAATGCCTTTTTGCGTTTGTGAGGTGAGTTAAAGCCCTGTGTGTGTTGTGGGAAATAATTCTAAGCCCCATGGGTAGAATATGTGGGTTCTATCATCAGAAAAAAATCTATAAAGGCACGTAGCCCGAGGCCTTGACCCAGGCTATAATATTTTGATTGAGATTTAAATGTGATAATTAAAGGTATAGACCAGAATATATTATAAGGGGAGATATAGATTTGGATTAAATATCTAATAAAGGGCAATACATCAACATATAATACAATGCATGAGTGATGGAACCTTGTGAAAATATCTACCTTATGACTGTCAAATATTATGCTTATCAATATGGCAGCATTGTTGGCTATCAGCGTGAACCATAAAATGAACAAAATGAACAAAATTAATGAACAAACTTTGGGGACAGGAAAAGGCCTGTCAAACATACAACAAAAGCATGTAGCAAGGTATGGGACAAAATCGTCCCTGGCCCACGTACCGCACGAGTGATGCTCCATTCGAGAATGGAGCAGCAGTCGAGTATGGCTGTGGGGATGGGGTCAATCTAGCGACGACGGATGCTCCAGGCATCTTGAAAAAACAAAGGTGAGGGAGCTGTGGTGGCTCAACGTGATTGGCACTGCGTTGACAAGCCATTCACCTCTGCAGCCAAGGGTTCGGATCCCGGTCTCGGTTTACATGTGAATTAAGTTTGGTGGTCTCAGCCCGGCTCCCGTGGGTGTGCTAAGCAAGGTAGGGGGAGTCCCTCTGCCCCATTGGGGTCCCGTTGGGCCCCAGTTGGGCTCCCAAGAGGAGCAGGTAGGGCGGGGTGAGTGGGAGGCCCCCCTTCACACCCGCCATTGCCACCAGGGGCATGGAGAAGGATGGCGAATGCCTCCGGGGGGAGGGTCTGCCTACTCCCAACTCCTGCAGTCTGGCTCCTCTCTCGAGAGTTCACGCACAAAAAATACACTTTAAAAGAAAAAAAATAAAAAAAAAATAAAAAAAAAATAAAAAAAAAATAAAAAAACAAAGGTTTAAGCAATATAAGGATGATAAGTGCATAAAGTGTATAGGGCAGGAGCTCCCATCAAAGTAAGTGGTGCAATAAAGTAAGGCAGTCTCACCGAGATCCCATCGTGAAAATAAAGTCATCAACAAAAAAAAAACATTGATCATTGGGACTGCAGACTTGGAAACATGAGCGATCTAAACATTCAAGAGTATCAAGGGGCCCCTGTGGGGATTGCGGCCGTGGATTAAAGGTTGCTGTGCGAACCTACCATACTCTAGCCAGAATATGTAGGTAGCTGGGATGAGTCACAAGGGATGAGTTGTCAGTTGATCTTCTGAGGAATGAAATGTTGAAGTGTCTCCTGCAGCAGCAAACTCCAATGTGAGAATCAAACATTAAAGAGATATAAATGAGGAACAATATCTTGAACATAACTGCAAGTTAACCGCATAGTCTCAAAAAAGTTGGTTTTGAAAGGTCAAAACAATCTTCTTTGGTCTCTCTGACTGCGTCTGGCGGATGGTGTAGACCAAATCGGGGAAGGCCAAGGGGCAGGGGGGGGCAGACCAGTGGGTCTTGGGTTAAAAGGCCCAGTTTCACCAGCAGTTCCTTACCCTCAATGACATTGTATACCGTGTATGTCGATCCATTGTGTGGGATCGTAAGCTTGAAGGGGAGCCCCCAGCGATATCGGATCCTGGCAGCTTGTAAGATGCTGGTGACTTCTTTCATCCTGCGTCTTCTGTCTAGAGTCGCAGGAGAGATATCCGGGTAAATTTGGATTCTCTTGCTTCCATAGTGAGGTTTGCGGGAATTCCTAGAGGCGCGCATGATGTCCTCTTTAATCAGAAAGTCTCTCATACACATGATAATGTCTCTTGGGGGATTATCAGGAGGGGGTTTGGGCGAAGCGCTCTGTGGATCCTGTCACAAATAAAGGCAGATTGTGGTTTATCTGGTAAAAGGTCATGAAAGAACTTTGATACTGCAGGCATCAGATCTGTGACTGTTTCAGGGACACCGCGCAGCCTAATGTTATGGCGACGGTTTCTATTGTCGAGGTCCTCGACTTGTGCCTGCATAAAGGCAAAGTTGTCTGCTAAGTTCTCATAGTCCTTTCTCAGGTCATTATGAGCCAGGGAGAGCTTGTCATGTTTAGTTTCAAGGAGATCCGTACGGTTGCCAATGCTGGCTATCTCCTGGAGAGGGCTGCTGTTGAATTATGGACTTCCTTTTCAATTTTTCCACCAGCTTGTTAAACATGGCTGTTAGACTAGCATCCAGATCAGCTTTTGAGAGAGGGGAGTTGTACTCACTGTTGAGGTGATCCGGGAGAGCCACAGGTGGATGAGAGCAGTCCTTGTGTCTCCTTGTGCTGGGCGGCGCCATCTTGGGTCCCCCTTCTTGTGTCTCTGCTCCATGTTGAGGAGAAAGTTAGTGAGGAATGAACGGAGCTCCGATTCTGCTTCTTCCTAGCAGGTGGCATGCACTAGGTATTCCCACGGGGGTGCACAGTAGAATCGCCGCTGAAAGTGATAAAAAGCCCCGGGTAATCCACCCAGAAAGCCGGGTCTCGTTAGAGCACGGCTCAGGCGAGTCCTCTCAGCATCGCGCGCGCATGCGCCCCCACCATTGGCATTTTTATAGTGATCAGTGCTATAAAAATGCATTGGATTACTATAAAAATGCCATTGGCAGTGAAGGGGTTAACACTAGGGAGCGGGGAAGGGGTTAAGTATGTTCCTGGGTGTGTTCTAACTGTATGGGGGTGTGGCCTCACTAGGGGAAATCACTGATCTTCTGTTCATACATTGTATGAACAGAAAATCAGCGTTTCCCCGCTGACAGAACCGGGAGCTATGTGTTTACACACAAAGCTCCCAGTCCCCGCTCTGTAACGAATGAGCGCGCGTGCCCGACGGCGATCGTACCCACCAGGCACGCGCACGGCACTCGGGGGCAAGCGGGGGCGCGCCGCGCAGGCCACCAGCGGCGCGCGCGCCCCGTAGTGGCATTTAAAGTGCTACGGGCTCTCGCCCAGGCGTGCCCACCTGCCACAGTAAAATGATGGCGGCAGGTCGGTAAGCAGTTAATGAGCACCCCACACTCTTTTCTCTCTGACAAAGACAAGAAAATAGGGTCACATATTCTTGTCGCTTCCTGAAGCTGGACAGTATCACTCTATGTCATTTTCAGCAAGCAGCCTTCTCCCTATGGTTTCCTAGAGTGGGCATAAATAAAGCCAGACAAAATGGCATTATTTAACCACATGTTGGGTTCATTGGGGTGATATTCGTAAAAAGTGTAATTCAGAATACCAGCTACTGCATCGCACCAATAGATTTACAGTGTGTTGCATAAAAGCGTGTGGTAACATGCTCGTTACTGCAACGCCATAGTGTGAATAAGTTCTAAGCTCCTTGTTTACCAAGTTACCTTAAACATCCTGGGCACACCCTAATCACCCTGTGTGGTGCAGATTCCCCCTATTTAAACCCCTGATATTTCCCCACAGCCCCAAAATGGGCTTTCTACAAAGTTTGTAAAAAAAAATAGAAAAAATAATTTGTAAAAAATAAAATAAAAAATAAAATAATAAAAATAAAAACTACTGACACCATTTTCTGCCATACTGACACCATTAGTATACAGTATATACACATGCACACACGTGTTTGGGCTTTGAGGTTCACACTATAATGCAATAGGCTGTGCACACCTATGGTTGTGAGTTATCATTTACAGTACTAAAAGTGTGCTGAACCCCCTCCTCCACAGTGTGGGCTGTGGTTGTTTCTGGGCTCTCCCATTGCTCCTTGAGCCTGAGACCATGGTAAAATGCCCCAATACTTTGTGCATGAGAGTGAGAAACATCCAATCCCGGATCTACGCTGCAATGAATGAACCCAGTGAAAATGTGTATTAAATCACTTCCAGTTTCAGAACTGCCATTGCAAAAACTCTGCTTGACTGCAGTGGAAAGTTGGGGAGACATTAGGGCTCCAATAGATCTCTGATGCCCCTGATGTTTCCATAAAGAGAACCTGTCACCCATAATGCTATCACATAGGGGGCATGTTAGTCTCCTTGTGTTTGCAACAATAAAATTAAACAGAAAAAAGAGTTAAAAAAAATGTAATTAGAAAGAAAAAGGAAGACAAATCCCCCATTCCCCCACACATAGACTAGAATGCAAATGTGCACATGGGGTACATATGTGCACACACAGGGGCTTTACTTTAACCTAGATTTAAACAAGAATATTAATGAGAATGAAAATATATTATCATCGGAGGTGGCTTTAAAAAAAAAAAAAAAACAGAGTATTCAACTGGTTAGATGCCAGCTTAAAGGGGTTATAAAGGCAGAAGTTTTTTTTTTTTTTTATCTTAATGCAGTCTATGCAGTAAGATAAAACGCCTTCTGTATTTAGCAGCCCCCTTAGCCCTCCTAATACTTACCTGAGCCCTCTCTTTATCCAGCAATGTCTACGAGGCCCTCAGCCGCCTCTCCCTCCTGATTGGCTGAGACACAGAAACTGGCTCCCGTTGCTGTCAATCAAAGTCAGTTAGCCAATCAGTAGAGAGAGGGGATGGGGTCAAACTGAATGGACACACACAAAGCTGCAGCTCTGCTCTGGTGCCCCCAAAGCAATCTGCTTGCCGTGGGAGCACTCGACAAGAGGGAGGGGCCAGGAGCACAGATGGGGCATCCAAGAAGAGGAGGATCTGGGCTGCTCTGTGCAAATCCATTGAACAGAGCAGCTAAGTAATGACATGTTTGTTATATAAAAAACACAAGACTTTACAATCACTTTAACTTCCTTTCTTAGAGGTGCAACAAGCAGTGAAAATTTTAGAAAGCATCTCTACAAAGTGAACGCTAATTTCCTGCTTAGACAGTTATCATAATGTCAGATGTCCCCATATTAAATTTTTTGTCTGATTGACAATAGAAACCTGGACAAAATGAGAGAATCTACCTATCAGGTGCAGACGCAGCAATAAAAAAATTGACAGAGATTCTAGTTATTCCACTCTCTTACCAAAGCCTAAGAAAAATATAAGGCTACACAAAAAATGTGAAGCTTTTAGAGAGAGCACCATGGCGCCACCAATGCTTTAATGAATACATTAAGTAAACAATAAAATATTATAACAATTACAATATGTACAACATAAATGAAATGGCCCATAAAATGTGACAGATACAGATAAAATATGAATGCACAGTTGGCATCTGAAAGATTTAATTTGATAAATCATAGACAACAAAGGCAGCTCTTAGTTAAGTCACTGTTTGGATATATTAAATTGGATATATGCACAGTTGGCATCTTAAAGCTTTAATATGATTAGTCACAGACATCAAAAACAGTATTTCTTTAAAATATTCAAAATAAGGCCAAAATGAGGCCAAAGGAGCAATGGGGAAGTGTAGCCCTGCTTTGTTTATTTAACAAGAAAACCACCATGGGTGCTGTTCCTAGCTGAGGTCCAGATAATTAATAGCAAAGACTCTCTGTTACATGTATAGTCAGACTCCATAATGTCATGTCAATAAGATGCTAGGACTGCTGTTTAGGAGACTAAGGCAGACATATATCTGCTAAGGTGTATAACTGCCATTTTATGTTTTTATATAATGCAAAAAAACAGGTGTGATAAAGACAGAAAAATTAATTACAAATAATTTTTTTTAGAATTATAAACATGTTTGAATAATAAATAAATAAATATATCAATGGGAGAAAGCGTGTGTATTTGCACATGCTTGCTCCCTAAGCTCAAAATTTCAAGAAATCTCGTATAAGATCCTCAGCCAGTGGTATATCACCCCTATGAACATCAGGTCCTGGTCACCTGCCAGCTCAGACAGATGCTGGAGATGTCAATCTGAAGAGGGATCCTTCATACATATTTGGTGGAGCTGCCCCCTTATAAATAACTTCTGGTGCCAAGTGATACATCACATTAAGCTGATCACAGACACTAACCTCCAACTAGACGCCGCTGCTTGTCTCCTTCACATTAACCGATTGTCCATCAGCAGGTATAAAAAAACTTTGACCAGACATCTTCTAACAGCAGAAAGACACTAATTCCCTTACATTGGAAGACCACTAAATGCCCATCAATCAAGGACTGGTTACATAGGGTACACTATATCTATAGAATGGATGAGTTGGTAGCCATGAGAAACGAAAATTCCACCCGCTTCAATGACATCTGGCAACCTTGGATACTATTTAAATATTCTAATGATTCCAACAGCTAATAAATTGATTTACTGGAACTCTCTTGTACTGTAGAATGTGGACATTACATCTGTTTACCTGCTGTCTTGAATACTGTTTTCCCTCAGTCTTCGAACATAACTACCTACCCCCGCCCCCCCCCCCCCCTCTTTTTTTTTTTTCTCTCCCCCCTTCTCTTCCCCCACCCACACCCTCCCCCCTTCCTCTCAATCCTTTCTAACAAAGGCTACATTAGAATTTACATCCGCTCCTAATTCCACAAAGAATAGAAAAAGTTATGACATTTGTGATCTTATGCATTTATTTTACTTCTGTTATATCACTACGGAAACTTTGTATTTCGCTTTGTACTATTCATGTATGATGTATTATGCTACTTCTGAGTGAATAAACTTTGATTGTTTAAAAAAAAAAAAAAAAAAAAAAAAAAAATATATATATATATATATATACATATATATATATTTTTTTTTTCTGCAAATATAGTTTTTTTTTACTGGCACTGGGCATGCTATACAACACATAGATTAGATTATTGATTTCGTGAAAAGCCATTCCATTATATTTCAGACTTTATTTCATAGTCTCATTGTTTTATTCATATTTACAATAAATCCCTTGTTTATTTCTCCCGGTATCCGTTTCCCTTTGGTCATGTATCTAAAATCTAAGGCGGCGTACACACGACCGAGGTTCTCGCTGGAAACCAGCGAGAACCTCGCTGGAAGCTGCATTCCAGCGAGGACCTCGGCCGTGTGTACACAGAGCGCTCGCCCCGCCCGTCGGGAATCCCGTCGAGCGAAAAGAGAGCACGCTCTCTTTTTGCTCGACGGCCCGCCTGGATGAATGGCTGGTTGCCATTCCCGACGGGCGGGTCACCGATTTCGACGGCCGGCAGAGAACCTCGACGGGCGGAACGATGTCTTCTGCCCGTCGAGGTTCTCTGCCGTGTGTACACGGCCTCAGTCTATTCCAGTATTCTTGATAGGGTGTCTGCCTCTATCCCCCCTCCGAGGTTACCCCCTCTGTCCAGCAGATAACAAAACAAGTCTACAAAATGCATACATAACCCAATAACTACGACCGAGTCTTAAACAAACAAACAAAACCATACAGAAAGAAAGGGAAAAAAAATCAATTCAAAGGGAATCCCCCTCTCGTCCCATTCCACTACGTCCCCCTCCTTATATCTCCTGGCCGTATATCATCTATTTAAATTTAGCGTGACCCCATGTAAATGAATGGCCGGTCGAACTGGGCATGCGTGCACATGCTCAGAATCACGTCACATAAACTCCCTAAGATACGTCGGCGTAAATGCCTATGACGTGAACGTAACTTACACACAGCCCTATTCACGTAGTACTACGTAAACGGCGTACGCGACGTAAAAATTTGACGGTGTCGTTCCCTGGCCCATGCCTTTGCATTAGCTGCGCCCTCTATAGCAGGGGTAACTTTAAGCCGGATGTAAGCCTTACGCAAATCGCGTATATGAAGCGGCCGTGCGCATCTACGTTCGTGAATCGGCATATCTTACTCATTTGCATATTTCTAATGGGAACGCCGAATGTGTCCAGCGTAGCTATGTGGCCATGATACGCCGGCATAGGCAAGTTACGTCGGACGGCTGAAGCCATGTTTTTCGGCGTATCTCGCTTCGCTTTGCTGAATCTGGCCCTATGTCTTGTGACAGGGTCTCTTTAAGCACTCATTCTTTGTATGAATCAATCATTTATTATTACTAATTGATACATTTGCCAAACGTACTCCTTCTTATGTTCAGAGATAAATCTTTTAGAGCTCAACATTCCAGTGGCAGAAAAAACATATAATGATATACTGACATGGAATTATTGTACTGATTTGAATTTAATCTGTAGATACATCAAAAAATGCATTCTTTTTAACACCCTACTTAAAAGATAAGAGAAATTGGGAAAGTGGCTTGTATATTTCCTAAAGACATGGACACTGCTGAATGTAAAGATAGACTGTATGCACTTGTTAAATGTTGCCTTCTTGTAGCTATTTATTAATTATTGAAAAGTAAACATCAAAGGAACTGAAGCATAGCTTTTTATAATTAATATAAACACAGATTAATGCACGGTTATATGATCTTAGCTTGCAGGACTTTAAAATCTATTAATTTCATGTAAGTTGAAATATAAGTAGGAAACTCTTTAAATAGCATGAAGAAAATACTGAAGTGTGACCTAGTGATAGTCATAGTACAGTTTGCTTTAAAATGCCAATAGCATTTTTATTACACTAATTAGTAATTCAAAATTATGTTATTTGGTAATACAGCAAGTGTTATTTGTCAGAAACATAAAATGTCGAATAGCATGCTCACACCTCTATGCTTATCCTTGCATTTCCACTCATTTCAAAATATAACCAAACTGTAACGCAGTATAAGTAATTGCATCATATGTTTTCAACATGGTGTTGCTTTTGATGTTGTGCATTGAAACAATTCCCTGTGTTGCAGCTTGAACACATTTCCTACATTATTCACCAAAAATCTTGGTAGAATATTTCCACAACATTTGCAACAGAATTTGGATCATAATGGCTCAGGTGTAGTAGATGAACCTCTTCACTGGATCCAAACCACGGGTGCTGGCAATGCAAATGATATGGCAGGAATACCAAAGGAAGTTTTGATAGCCGCACTCCAAAAATATTCCTTTTATTGTAAAAACAGATCACAAAAATACATGCCACAGCAAAAAAACAGATGGAATCTGACGCGTAACTCAGTGATTAATCATAGCTGTAATTAAGCACTGAGTTACAGTGTGAAATGCGTCAGTATCCATCTGTTTTTTTGCTGTGGCATGTATTTTTGTGATCTGTTTTTACAATAAAAAGAACATTTTTGGAGTCCGGTTGTCCAAACCTACTTTCGTATTCCTGCAATATCAACCGTATCTAATGGGTCTTTAAAATGCACAATATTTAACCTAGAAGAATCAATTCCTTTAAAATAGGTTTTGTGTAGACATTTTCTGTTAAACCATGTTTTTTTTAAGTTCACACGCATGCCACAACCCCGTTTATTTGAACGTCTAAACTTTTCTCTGCTTGACCACTGGAGGATACCATGAATATGGCTTACATATGGAAATGAAAATGGACCAGGTTGCACATGAGTACTAAAGCCGGGTGCACATGTTGGGAGACATTTGCTGGTACAAAAAAAAAAACTGAAAAACGTGCAGACGACTGCCTCCCGATTAGCGCTCTCAGCCAATGGCGGAGAATGTTAATTGGAGTGTTCTGACAGTGGGCCGCCCCCTGTCGGAAAAAACAGCTTAGCGGGGGAGACCACTGTACTCATTTTGGATGGTCAGTACAGTAGCTCTGACCGGTATGGTCAGTTTTAGTGTTAGTGTATACCACGCTTAAGAAAAGTTCTCAGTGGGGGTGCTTTTACTTAAAATAGGGATGGGCTGAACTGTCCTGGGTTCAGTTCAAGCAAGGTTTGGCAAACCTCAAATAAGCTGGGATGCTAAACTCAACCCCCCTTGAAATCAATGGGAACTTAATCCATGGGTCTTCAAACTATGGCTTTCCAGTTGTTCAGGAACTACAATTCCCATCATGCCTAGTCATGACTGTGAATGTCAGAGTGTTACAATGCCTCATGGGATGTGTAGTTCTGCAACAGCTGGATGGCCGTAGTTTGAGGATCCCTGGCTTAATCTGTCAAATTATAAATGCCCATTTTCTTTGCTTCTAAGCAAAAATGCATCACAAAATTGCATTGCCCTGGGGAACATGTGCCAATGCAAATAAATAAATAGTGTGACAGGAAGTCAGGTAAATCTGTGGGTGTTGTCACAGACGGGAGATACATTTATGCCTTGTTTAGACAATTCACCAATTACTATCAGGTGTTGGCTACAGAGGTAGCCAGAAAGGTTTAGGGTGTTGGAAAACTTCAGCTGTTTAGTATAAGGCAATTAAGGCCTCTATAAGTTATCCAGAGGATGACTACTGATGGCTGCATCCTGAGGCTTTTAGAGTTAAGGAGAGCAGTGAATGGAAAAAGGCTTCTGAAGAGGTGAGGTGGTTGTTGATTTTTCTGTGTGATAAAAATCAAAAAGACTATTGTTTTCTGCTGTATGACCAGCAGTGTCTGCCCAGCGGTAGGCTGGGCCAGACTCCATAGATAGGTTCCTGCGTGGTGAAGGTAGACGCCCCAAGTGGCAAGGGTTTATTTTATGTTTTGTTTTGTTCATGCTGTTTGGATGCTTGCACTTGTTTCCAGCAATATGGAAGAATAAACCATAAATCTTTGTTTTCAACCGTCTTCGACTGCCTCTCTGTATAGTTCAGCGTGTAGTGAACCCACCCAGGGGGTCACACACCCCCGCTACCAAGCGAACCCCTTACAATAGATACAAATGTAATAAATAATAAATAAAATGTACATTCGTCAAGGTGCTTTTTTTTAAATGCTTAAAATGAAACATTAAAATTCCCAATTCCTTTAAATAACATACCTGTGGAGTTTCCTAATCCTGCCTGTGAATTGGTGCATTTTTGGGAACTCAGACATTGTACAGACAATACAGAAACTCCTGCAGCAACACTAACATTTACAAAGAAGAAAAGTGTTTGACATTACATTTTATTCCTGGCAGCACACAGGCCTTTAGGCTGCATTCACACCTAGGCGTTTTTACGCCCGACGCCCGACACTATTGCAGTCTGAAATACGCTGGAGGAGTGATTTAACATTGTCGGCTATGGAGATGGTTCACATCTCCACGCCGAACGCCGAACCCCTCCAGTGAAAACAAGGCTAAAAAACGACGCGTTTTGTTGCGGCAAATCGCGGGACAAAACTCTGCAATTTGTAAACGCGGCAAATCGTGGTACAATACGCTGCGCTATAGTGTGAATGCAGCCTAACAATGGTCTGCTTTTTTGAGCGACCTTTAAAGGGGCCTAGGCACTATTTTTTTCTTTCTAAATGTCACTTTTGCTATAACACATCATACAGCAAGAATAAAAAAGAAAAACGATTTAGCGTCCCCCCCCCACAATACATATCAGACCCATTTAAAGGAGTACCTCAGGCAATGGAGTTCCCCATAGCAAGCCACATTCCTTCAAAATGGAGACCCTCCTGGCAAAACACCTTGAGGTTGATTTACTAAAGGAAAATCCACTTTGCAGTACTGCCAGTGTACTTGGAAGTGCAATCACACTAGATCTAAGGGGAAGATCTGAAATGAGGGTAAGCTCTTTACCTTCCAATCATGTACAAGCAAAAATGCTGTTTTTTATTTTCCTTGCATGTCCCCCTCAGAACTACAGTAACTGCACTTCCAAGTGCACTTGCAGTGCAACATGGATTTGCCTTTAGTAAAAAAAAAAACCTTGGGCCAGATTCAGAGAGCCGTAAGTCCTGTCTAACTGGTGTTAGACAGGAGTACTTTTAAATTACGCGCGCCGTATCACTAGTTTGAATCCTCAAACCATGATACGGCGGCGCTGGGCTTCGATCTGACAGGCTTACGTCTTCGTACGCCTTCGGATCTACGCTGCAATCTTTTTGCGGCCCGCTGGGTGGAGTTCGCGTCGTTTTCAGCGTCGGGGTATGCAAATGAGCTTTTTCCGGCGATCCACGAAGTTACGAGCGTCGTTCGCAATCGCGTACGTCATTTTTTTGCTACGTATGTAAGTTAAACCAGCTATTAGCTGGTCTAACGTTACGCGGTCCATGTTAAGTATGGCCGTCGTTCCCCCCGCGTCGACTTTCAATTTTTTTTTTCTTGCGTAAGTCGTCCGGGAATAGGAATGTCCGTAAACGACGCTACTCCAAAAAAAAATGACGTAACGACGTGATTTTGCGCAATGCACGGCGGGAAATTTGTGAACGGAGCATGCACAGTTCGATCACCGCGGGAACGCACCTAATTTAAATGCCTCACACCCCCTAATCGCGTAGTTTGATTCCGCCGGGAGAAATACACTACGCCGCCGTACCTTACGGGCCAAAATCTCTCTGAATTCCTCGTATAGCCAGGTAAAGTACGGCGGCGTAGATTATCTCTGATACTCTGCGGGAATCTAATTCTACCTGAATCTGGCCCCTTGTCCCCATATTGATAAGGACAAGAGCCTCTCCCCCACAACCCTGGCCCAGTGGTTGTTGGGGTCTGTGAGAGGGGGGTTTATCAGAATCTGGAAGCCTGCTTTATTAAAAAGGGGGTCACCATTAGTGTTGAGCGGAATACGCCATATTCGATTTCGCGATATTTCACGAATATATAGAAGAATATTCGTGAAATATTCGTTAATATCGAATATTCGTGATATTTTATCAAAAAAAATTTTTGCGAAATTTCGCTAATGCGAATGCGAAATTGATTGCAAAATTCTCATCCGCGCATGCGCATGCGCGCGAACAACACGCGAAAACGGTAATTCATTTCCTGGATTACTAAACTAATATGCACTAACCACTAACTCTACTTACACAAACTTATATGACTAAACTAAAGCTAAAAAAATTTTTGTTTTTGTTTTTTGTTTTTTTACACTGACTGACAAGGACAAAGACGAGGACTACAAATAATAAACTAATATGCACTAAACACTTACTCTACTTACACAAACTTATATGACTAAACTAAAGCTATTTTTTTTTTATACACAAAACACAGAGACTAAACACACACTAAACTAAGCTACCTTAAAGAAATGTACACTTACACTAACTACACAGAAATCTATCTAACACTAAGCTACACTAACCTGGACAAAACAACACAAATCTGAGCTTTTAGAAAAGCTGTTGGGTCCTTTGCTTTGAAAAAAGCATTAGGTTTTAGAAGCAGGAAACTCAGAACTGAAAGCACTATAGGAAGCACAATGCTAAGCTCTAAGATCGCAATACACAGGAAAAATGCACAAAAACAATCTACTCTCTCTAGCCACCTTGTGAATCTGCACTGAAATACTGCTGGGAGTGATCTTATATAATGGTCGTGCAGGCAGGTTCCTATTGGTTGCTATGGAGGTTGCTAACCTCTGACAACTGTGGTAGGAGAAATCTGATTGGCTCTGATGCAAAAGAAGGGCAGAGAAAGTATTCGCGAATATTCGTAATACGAATATTCGCATTGCGAATATTCGGCAACATAAAAGGATCGCCTCAGCTACTCGGCCCAGGGTCTCTAATCATACCAGCAATGCTTTTAGACGTCGATGGAGATCACTAGGATGTGATCTGTTTTAAAAATAAATTTGAAAAAATACGAATATTCGCAATAGCGAATATTCCCCGCGATAATCGAGTTATTCGCGAATACTCGAATATGCAATATTCATAACGAATATTCGCAATGCGAACATTCTTGAGCAACACTAGTCACCATATACCATCTCCTCATGTGGATTAGATAGTAATAAATGTAACCTAGAAAAAGACACCAAAACTTTTGACAAGTTCTTTAAATAAAAAGATAAAAAAATTACATTAAAAAGTTCCTCCGTCATCATCAGTAAATCCATCATTAATTATGATGCCTGCTGCCTGCCCAAATATATAATCACTTTTAGGAAATAATGTGACCTCGTATCTCCTCCCCTTTGCCCACATGACCAGGGATTCCCAGCCATGTGAGTAAATGGGCAGGGTGAAGCAAGTGGTTGGTAAGGACACAGTGGGTGCAACTACCCGCTGCTTCCTTAGCATCTGTTGACACCGGGATACTGCCACACAATAAAGAATTGAGGAAGAAGGTAAGTGTTTTCCAGGTGGGCAGCACTTCAAAGGACAACAGTATACATTTGTTACAACTATAGTTTTTTTTTTAAATAAAAGTTAATCGTTTTGACTTTGGCTTTAATAGATATACAATGCTATTTCATATTGAGGCCTGTTCATTGGATTTTCTAGTGCAGTGTCATTAATAGAAAATAATAAGAAATTTCAAGAAAGAATGGCCAGAAATACAAATCATTTGGAAGGTAAAATACACATATGTATTTCATTTGAGTATTTAACTGTTTGACAATTTTCCCAGAGTTCAGTTCTAAAGTTTTATTTTCATAAATGGAAATATATAGGCTGCCAAAGTTGACTACTGCTCCCTAAAATAGAATCCATATCACTGTCTTGCCAATGCTTTACTTCAATCATTTCTAAAAGAAAGGATTTTTTTTTACTTTTTCTCTAGTTTTTTCTTCTTTCGCTGCAAGCTTGTCTATGTGTTAGATGTACTGAAGCAAAACTTAGCCAGGCAGCTAGCATTTTCAGATAAATGTCAGCACTGGCAGCTCTATTTTCTTTAACACTTTCTCTACAGAGTCATAGTAAAATGACATCGGCGGGAACCCTCCCTCCCTCCGGGTGGACGTCATATGACGTCCTTGCCGGGCAGCTAGGGGGCGCGTGTGCACCCCCACCGCATTGCTCAGGAACTGGTGCACGTGCACGGCGGCCGCGATGTCCGCCAGGCAACTGTGATTACCCGCAATCACAGCAGGACCATGGATCTGTGTGTGTAAACACACAGATCCATGTCCTGTCAGTGGTGAGGAGACCGATGTGTGTTCCCAGTACAGAGGAACACACATCGGTCTCTTCATCTTGTGAGTCCCCGCCCCCCTACAGTTAGAACACATTTTAGGGAACATATTAACCCCTTCAGCGCCCCCTAGTGTTAACCCCTACCCTGCCACAGTAATCAATGCAGTTTTTATATCTAATCACTGTATAAATGTGAATGGTCCCAAAAATGGTCCCAAAAATGGGTCAAAAGTGTCTGATATGTCCACCGCAATGTAACGGTCACAATAAAAATCACAGATCACCGCCATTACTAGTAAAAAAAATAAAAACATATAAAAATGCCATAATTCTATTCCCTATTTTGTAGATGCTAGAACTTTTGCGCAAACCAATCAAATACGCTTATTGCGATTTTTTTACCAAAAATATGTAGAAGAATTTGTATCGACCTAAACTGAGGACATTTTTTTTTTTTAATTATGATATTTAGTAAATCAAAAAGTAAAAGTAAAAAAGTAAAATTGTCGCTCTTCTTTTGTTTAAAGCGCAAAAAATAAAAACCGAAGAGGTGATCAAATACCACCAAAGAAAGCTCTATTTGTGGAAAAAAAAGGCGTCAATTTTGTTTGAGAGCCACGTTGCACGACCGCGCGCAATTGTCATTCAAATTGCGACAGCGCTGATAACTAAAAATTGGTCTGGGCAGGAAGGGGGTGAAAATGCCCTGTATGGAAGTGGTTAAAGATGGATGCAATGTATTATGTTTGAAAACAACTCATTTCTGCTTAACTGTAAGTATTGAATTGGAAACAGCTTACTTACAGTATATTAAAATACTTGTTATTAATAATCTCTTCGTTTGAGAATTACACATTTTATCTTGAACTTCCATATTTACAAGAAAATGAAAGTCAGTTTCCACATTAATAGTGTCATCAACTCATCACTGTCTATCTCAAGACATGTAATTTGCCTTAAAAGAAACAGACATTAGACTTTAATTATTGTTATGACCTTGTCACATTACACATTAGAAAACTAATGATCTAGATTTATTATGTTTTACTTTTTTATTCCTCATTAATTCTAGCCAACTCATGCATAAAGCACAACTAAGGAATGAAACTTTTGCACCTACAGAATGTTATTTTTGCCAAATTTATTTAACTGCTGTTAATAAACTTCTAAATGGCAGAAAATACTATGGGTCGTGGACAGATGTTTTTACTTTTGTTCTTCAATGTAGAACATTAATGGAAATCTTGTCTCAAAATCTATTGTATTACTTGAGGGTGTATTGCAAACTAGACATGTGCAGACTGAAATATTTTGTTTCGTAATTTCGTTTTCATCCGGAAAATACATTTATTTCATTACTCCCAAAAACCGTTTTGATTTATTTCGTTTTCGTTGGGAAAGTTTTCGTCCAAAACGACGATTTTCGATGCTTTGTCGAATTTTTGTCGTTCAATTCGACAAAGCATCGAAAATCATCGTTCTGAATACAGTGAATAGGTAGAAATTGAACGACGAAAATTTAACGATTTTCGATGCTTTGTCGAATTTTCGTTGTTCAATTCCTACCTATATTCACTGTATTCACTAAATACAGTGAATAGGTAGGAATTGAACAACGAAAATTCGACAAAGCATCGAAAATCGTCGGATCTGAACGAAAACTAAAATAAAGCATTTTTTATGTGGGATCTTTCGGTTTTCGTTTCTTGCACTTTAGTTTTCGTTCGTTAAAACGATAACGAAAATACCCGATTTTCGGACAAAAATGCATTCTAACAAAAACGAATGCACATGTCTATTGCACACTAGACATGTGCATTCGTTTTCGTCTGAATGCATTTTCGTCCGCATTTCACAGAAAACAAAAACCGAAAGATCAGACATAAACAAATGCTTTATTTTCGTTTTCGTTGCGGTCGAATGTGCCTAACCTTAACTCTATTAGTCCCATATTATTCTACATAGAAAGAAAAGATTTGACATCTTTTTTTTTTTTTTTTTTCCTTAGAACATTCGACAGACACCATAAGCCTTCAATTACATATTCGACATAGAGAGACGTGAAGTTTCGACATATAGAGAGACTTAAAGAGTCAAACTTTTATTTTTTTTTAAAGATTCTGTCGAAGCCTTCAATGACACATTCGACCCTAATTTGGATTTTCGGACGAATGCATTTTTTCAACGAAAAACAAAATAAATAAAAACGAATTTCGGGAGTAACTAAATAAAAAAAAAATTCAGACGAAAACAAAATTACGAAACAAAATATTTCAGTGTGCACATGTCTATTGCACACTGTGTAGTCTGCTCTGTTTTACCTAAAATAACTCCTTTTAAAGGGTCACTCAGCCCAAAACAGATTTTAAGTTTTTGGTAAATGATTGAGCGTTAAACCATCTAATGATTATTTACATTTATAGGGACTATTGCTGATATCTATGTGCTTGTGTTACCAAGTCTGTACATGCTCTATGACCAATATGAAGCGTTCCCACTCCCTCTGTCATTCAAAGGAGAGTGGGAACACCCAAATTGCTCAGATGCTCAGAGTTAGGAATTATGGTCAGAAGGATTTGCTGTTTGAGTATCCAAAATATGCTGGGATACTTGTAATCACGCAAGGTTATATCTGACCATTTAAAGCAGGGATCTTCAAACTATGGCCTTCCAGCTGTTGCGGAAACTACAAGTCCCATAAGGCATTGTAAAACTCTGACATTCACAGACATGACTAGGCATGATGGAAATTGTAGTTCCTGAACAACTGGAGGGCCATAGTTTGCGGACCCCTGATTTAAAGTGTTATGGCCATAATATACTGTGAGATGAAAAATGCTATAAAGTCTAACTTCAGTAATTTTTTGATAGACTATATAGTCAGGGGAATGGCAGAGGCTCTAACCCTTTCCTTCTTAATACATAATAAAAAACAATTGCTGAAGTTGACCTTTAAAGTGCAACTTTCAATAACCTGGCACATTGTGCTTTATTCCTAAGGGTAAAGTTCACATTTTTTTTTCTTCTAAAATACAGCTTATCTTTTTTCCAATATACTATGGCCGGGATTCATGTAGAGAGGCATATGTTTGTGCGAGCGTAGCGTATCTTTTTTTCGCTATGCTTCCGCAACTTAGAGAGGCAAGTGCTGTATTCACAAAGCACTTGCTCCCTAAGTTACAGCGGCGTAGCGTAAATGGGCCGGCGTAAGCCTGCGTAATTCAAAGTAGCAAGGCAGTGGGTGTGTTGTATTATAATGAACCGTGACCCCATGTAAATTCTACACGTGGGCGGCGTTTGTTATGAATCCTGAAGGGGAAGTCCCCGCCAGATTTTAAATAAAAATCCGGCATGGGTTCCCCCCTCAGGAGCATAACGGGCCCTTAGGTCTGTTATGGGTTGTAAGGAGACCCCCCTACGCCAAAAAAATGGCGGTAACGCTCCATGCTCTACTCCAAAAAAAGTTCTGGAGCTTCTCTGGGGCAATTGTTGCTTGTATCACTTGAATGGGCCATAAGTGATGAGTGAAAATACTCTAAAAAAAACAAAACAAATTCATGTGGGAATGCGAGTTTTTGCTACAAGGAAATGTGAATGGCGTCTGAGAGAGTGTTTCTGTTCATTCCCTTCTATGTACTTGTATAAAGATGGCTATTCACTATGCAATCTGATTCTTCTGTGATGCAACAAGCAAGTGAAGGCTTCTGGGTAATGACCTAACAGGAAGTGAAAGCTGAGAAAGTAATGGAATCTGAAAATTCTTTTGAAAATACAAATAAACTGACAAGATGTTAAACCTCCTGTGGATAAGGTAAATGAGAGAAAAGCATGCTCTACTCCAAAAAAAGTTCTGGAGCTTCTCTGGGGCAATTGTTGCTTGTATCACTTGAATGGGCTACCCCATGCGTGATGAGTAAAAATACTTCAAAACACCCAAAATAAATGCATGTGGAAATGTGAGTTTTCGCTACGAGGAAATGTGAATGATGTCTGAGAGAGTATCTCTGTTCATTCCCTCCTATGTACTTGTATAAAGATGGCCATTCACTATGCAATCTGATTCTTCTGTGATGCAACAAGGACGTGAAGGCTTCTGGGTAATGACCTAACAGGAAGTGAAAGCTGAGAAAGTAGTGGAATCTGAAAATCCTTTTGAAAATACAAATAAACTGACAAGATTTTAAACCTCCTGTGGATAAGGTAAATGAGAGAAAAGCACATTGGCTACCCCATGTGTGATGAGTGAAAATACTCCAAACACCCAAAACAAATGCATGTGGGAATGTGAGTTTTCGCTACGAGGAAATGTAAATGATGTCTAAGAGAATGTCTCTGTTCACTCCCTCCTATGTACTTGTATAAAGATGGCCATTCACTATGCAATCTGATTCTTCTGTGATGCACAAATGAAGTGAAGGCTTTTGGGTAATGACCTAACAGGAAGTGAAAGCTGAGAAAGTAATGGAATCTGAAAATCTTTTTGAAAATATAAATAAACTGACAAGATTTTAAACCTCCTGTGGATAAGGTAAATGAGAGAAAAGCACATTGGCATAGCTGGGGCAGAAATAGCATTGGAAAACGCTTCTATTTATTATGAAGACTGAAAATCTGCTTGAAAAGTTAAACTTATCTTTTAAACTTGCATAGGCTTTTGACTCCTGTAACAAAGAGTAGGTTTTTGTCCTACTTTTTTTTTATTTAAAGGATTATGCATGCTCATGTTCAAATATAAGTATACCATATTATTATTTTCTTGGGAAAGCAAATGTAATTATAAACTAAAAATGTCACTAATCCAGATACAATGCTGCAGGCACACACACCAGTGGCCTATTTAGGTGTGACATTTTTTTTTTCTATATAATTTTCTGGTATAAATAAAGACTGAGGCCCAGATTCACAGAGCGATTACGCCTGCGCAACAGGAGATGCGCGTGCGTAAGTCGAAATGTGCGCGTGCGTTTCGATGCACGGCATCCCCAGAACGAGATACGCAAAAAATCTACTTTTTTTTGTCCCGCGTAATTTCGTTAGACTGGCGCATCCGTCCGCGCAAAAGTGCGCTAGACAGACCATTGATTTGCTAGTCAAATATGCTAATGAGGGACTTACGGGGATCCACAAAAGAACGTTGGGGCAGCGCAGGCGACGCAGTGTGCGCAACAGCAAAATGTCCTGTCTAAAATTAGAGCATATAAAAGCTGGTCTAAAAAGAGAAAAAAAGTCTACTTGTTAGATAAAGCAACACTGTTAGTGAGGAGCTCAGCAGTCACACGTGTTGCACAACAATCTGTATGCCAACATGCCAGGGGCATCGTCGCACATAGCTATACTACTGACTTTAGATGAACAAAGAAGGATGAGGGCACGGAGGATGGCACGGAGGATGGCACGGGAGAGGATATACCGCACCCGCATAGACCTGTTTGGCATGAGTGATTCTGAGGTGTATCGCATCTTCAGATTCACCCCTCATGTCATCCTGGAATTAACCACAACCTTGCAGGAGGACATCACCAGCCCAACACACCGCTCACATGCAGTGCAGCCACTGGTCAAGGTCATGGCAACACTCCATTTCCTTGCCAGTGGCTCTTTTCAGCTTACAAGTGGAGTGGTGGCTGGGATGTCACAATCCTCCATGAGCAGATGTGTGCACCAGGTTGTCCCTGCAATCCTCAGATGCATGGCCAACCAAATCATCAAACCCACCACTGAGGACCTGCGGCTGAAGGCAATGACAGATTTCTACAGAATTGCCAGATTCCCACGCACCATGGGGGCCATTGATTGCACACATGTGGCACTCCAGCCCCCCCATGAGACAGAGCACATGTACCGCAATCAGAAGCATTGGCATTCCATCAACGTACAGGTGATAGTCGATGCCCAAGGCCTCATATGGCACGTCCGTGCCAAACACCCAGGGTCCAGCCATGACAGCTACATATACAATCAATGCCACATCCGAATGGAATTCGATCAGAACGTGTATGGGGACACCTGGCTGGTTGGTGAGTGACATGGTAGTCAGGCATGACTATCCCTTCCCATGATGCACACATCACAAGGGGCACATGCATGACTAACATCCTCCTGTCTTTTCCCTTACAGGTGACTCTGCATATCCACTGGGACCCCATCTCATGACTCCTATCCGGAACCCCCAAACCCCAGGAGAGGAAAGATACAATCAAGCACATGCCCAAACACGAGCAGTGGTGGAGCGCACCTTTGGCCTCCTAAAGTCACGTTTCCGATGCCTGGATAAGTCTGGGGGTACCCTCTTGTATTCCCCAAACTTCATGTGCCAGATCATCGGTGCATGTTGCATGCTACACAACTTCGCAGAAAGAAAGGGCCTGCAGATTGACCTACGTGATGACCTGACCCCTGAACCAGACAATCCCCCCCTAACCGAGGGTCCCCCGTCTTCTGAGGGAAGAGCAGCCAGGAGACAGCTCACATTGGGCATCTTTGCACGTTAAACACACACATATATCATGGCACAATGAGAATGCATGCATGCACACCACTGTGGTCCCTAGCACACACACCCCACATCCACATCAAATTGGATTGGCACCAGTCCACCATGCTGGACTTGTGAGCAGCAACGCCACGCCAAGGCTCCAATTATGTCACTGTACATTCATACACCATTCACACGGACCTGGGGATCACTTCTCCCTGGTCCTGGGGAACCCTTCTCCACCAAAATTGAGGGTGACACCCCTTTTCCGGCAGGAATGTCACCCCCACATTCAAACAGCATTCACAACCCAAAAAAAAAAATTACCAGCAAAATCAAAAAATTTCCAGCAAAAAAAAAAAAAGAGGGGAAAAAAAAATTATTGCCCTTGACGTGAGCCACGCCTGGGGCGCCCCCGGCCACGGCCCCGGCTCCTCAGGGGAGACTCATGGGGAGGGGGAAAACCGGGGAAGGAGGAGCAGCCCCTTATCTCTGCCCACCTGGCGGCCTGCCCTCCAAGGCCACGGCTATTCTGTCCAGGGCAGCACCAAGTGTTGCCGTGTTGGCCTGGATAGCCTGGGCAAGGGCCCTCACATCCTGCCCAACGCCTGCTGATGTAGTCTGCAGGTCGTTTAGGCAGGTTGTGAAAGCCCGGGAGTGGGAGTCCAGGTTCCCCAGCGAATCCTTGATGGAGGACAGGCTCTCCTCCATCCGCACCAATGTCTGGCTGACCTGTCCCAGATGGTGGGTCTGGAGGAACTGGTCCCTTCTCAGAGTGGCGGGCAGGAGATCGGCCAACCCCCTGGTGTTCTGGGATGAAATCCTGCCTCCAGCTGATGCTTGTGGCCGGGGAGAAGGGGAGGCCCTTGGGAGGGGAGCCATGTTGGGGGAGGAGGGGGGGCTCCCCCTTAGGGAGGGCTGCCTGCTGCCAGCCAGAGGGGAAGAGTCCTCAAAAACCAAACGTCCAGTGCCTGACATGGACTCCTCCTCCTCATGATTCTCCTCCTCCTCATGATTCCTCATGATTCTCCTCCTCCTCTTGAACCTCCTCCGCGGACTCCGGCCTTGTTGGGGGGGCCTCATTAGGCTGCTGTCCTGGGGATGGTGCAGTCAGGCCAGATGGCCCTGCACCC
This sequence comes from Rana kukunoris, assembly GCA_029574335.1. Lineage (NCBI taxonomy): Eukaryota > Metazoa > Chordata > Amphibia > Anura > Ranidae > Rana > Rana kukunoris. The sequence goes on from JAJQKJ010002726.1 coordinate 99,101, forward strand.
TCCTGCACATCTGTGGATGACACAAAACATTCACAGGTTGGAGGATCCACACACTTGCCACATATTCCCTTTCACCCCTTCCCCCACACATGCTACACACCTGATATTAAAAAAAATACTTACCTGGCACCACGGGCTCCGGACTTGAGTCAAAGCCGGGCAGGCCCTCAACTTCATGCCGATGAATGGGCATGGGCATGCATTCTGGCCAGCTTCCGGAGGTCATTGATTTTTTTGTCAATCCCAGACCGGGTCCGTGTCTCCCCCTCCCCCGCTGAATTGACCTGCTCAGTGATCATATCCAAAATCTCCCTCCTCCTGGCCGGGTTGGTGTTGGCACTGTCCGGGCCGTGGAGGAAACGCCCATAATCGCTAATGGCCCGGGCAAGAATTCTTTTTTCCCCCATAGTAAAATTGAGCTTTCGCTTTCTCTCTGTCATACTTCCAAAAAAACTCACTCCCAGTCAACAAAAATCACTCACAAAAACAAGCACAACCAATCAAGCAAGAACACACACAAAAAGAAAACTAACACCCAAAAAATCACACTAGCACTCAGCAAGAAACAGTCACAAAAACAAACAGCAAAAAAACAGCAAGAAAACAAACGAACAGAAATATATCAAACAAACAGTCACTCAAACACTTATCAAAAAACACTTTCAAAGATCTACTAACAAACACTTGATCACACAGAACACTAATCTGACAACTACAAAACACAACACAATGAACAACAGGACAAAAGCACTTGGTTAAATGGGAAGGGACAAAGGGATGTACTTTTGCAATGCAAGTGCGTTTGTGTCTGTCTATTTATGCTGTTTGCGTAGTTCACAAAGTTGCCCTAGTCCATTTCCAATTTCACTGATTGCGCCGCTCCCGAGTTGTGAGCATGCGCACAGTGGAGCTGACCATGGTCTCCTTCAAGCGCGCATGCGCAAGCCGGCCGGCCGGCCCTTCATTTGCATGGGGTCACGGCTCATTTCAATGTAACACGCCCACGTCCTTCCCAATTTGTATTACTCCGCCTTACGCCTCTGAAAAAACGTTTCGCATGCGCAATTTTCTGCGCAAAAACTATGAGAATAGGGTGATTACGCGGCAAAATTGCGCAAGTCTAACGTAAAGGCGGTGCGCTACGCCGGTCCAATAATGCGCAGATGTACCTGAATCTGGGCCTGAGATCTTAGAAATAATATAGACAGAGAAATAACCAACAAAACTGTGAAATGGAATACATTTTTTTAGAAGGTATACGTGTTTTAAAGTACTGTATGAAAGCTTTTTTACGTTTTTAATGTACATTAAAAACTGTTTTAATACCATGCTAATAAAATAAAAACTTAAGTACAGTCTTTTTCCTCTAAAAGGAAACCATTAGGGCTCATCCACATGGGCACTTTTTAATAAATAGGATTTTAAAAAGGCACATAGACAAGCAAATTACTAGTTTCTGCTACTGCAGGAGATGTTAGAAAATGTAATTTAATCTAAAAAGTTTTATATAAATTTATACAAAATACTGAACAAAATGTAAAAGATTAATATGCCATTTAAGCTCATGGAGTTACTTTGTAAATGCCCTCAAAACGCCAGTTACTTTCTTTGTTCGATCCAGCAACAAACCAGCACACGCTTAGCAGTGTAATCATACGGATCGGTTTAGAACTGTCCCCTCATCTGAAGGATTAACGGACTGAGGGCCAGATTCACAGAGTGATTACGCCGGCGTTACAGGAGATGCGCGGCGTAAGTCTAAATTTGCGCATGCGTTTCGATGCGCCGCATCCCCAAAACGAGATACGCAAGAAATCTACTTTTTTTTGACCTGCGTAATTTCGATAGACAGGCGCATCCATCCGCGCAAAACTGCGCTAGACACACCATTGATTTGCTATTCAAATATGCAAATGAGGGAGTTACGGGGATCCACAAAAGAACGTTGGTGCAGCGCAGGCTACGCGCTGTGCGCAACAGCTGCACGTTCTGTCTAAAATTAGACCATATAAAAGGTGGTATAAAATTAGACAATTCGTCTACATGTCAGAGAAAGCAACACTGTTAGTGAGGAGCTGAGCAGTCACACTTGCTGCCCAACAAACTGTATGCCAACATGCCAGTGGCATCCATGCTCATAGCTTTACTACTGACTTTAGATGAGCAAAGAAGGAGGAGGGCACGGAGGAGGGCACAGAGGAGGGCACGAAGGAGGGCACGGGAGAGTTTTTTTTTTTTTCCTTTTATAAACATTTTTACAAAAAAATACATACATATATACATCAATACATAACATACATACAAATTACAAACACGGTCTCACTATCTTTCAATAGCCCTTTAAAACCTTGATGGATATAATAATCTAATCTGATACAAGCCCCTCACTCTTCACTTGATATATCACACACGCATAGACATCTTTGGCATGAGTGATTCTGAGGTGTCTCGCATCTTCAGATTCACCCCTCATGCCATCCTGGAATTAAACACAACCCTGCAGGAGCCCAACACCAGCCCAACACATGACACCACCCATGACACCCATGACAGCTACATATACAATCCTAGCCCCATCCCCACAGATTTCGAACAGAACATGTATGGGGACAGCTGGCTGGTTGGTGAGTGACAAGGGTGGCAGGCATGACTGCCCCCCCCCATGATGCTGAAATCACAAGGGGCACATAAACTACTAACATCCTCCTGTCTTATCCCTTCAGGATGACTCTGCATATGCACTGGGACCCCATCTCATGACTCCTATACAGAACCCCCCATGGTACCCTGTTATATTCCCCAAACTTTGTATGCCAGATCATTGGTGCATGTTGCATGCTGCACAACTTCGCAGTAAGAAAGGGCCTGCAGATTGACATACGTGATGCCCTGACCCCTGAACCAGACAATCCCCCCTAACCGAGGATACCGAGGATACCCCGTCTTCTGAGGGAAGAGCAGCCAGGAGCCAGCTCACATTAGGCATCTTTGCACGTTAAACACACACATTAATAATGGCACAATGAGAATGCATGCATGCACACCACTGTGGTCCCTAGCACAGACACATCACATCCTCATCACATTGGATTGGCACAAGCCCACCATGCAGGACTTGTGAGCAGCAACACCACGCCACGGCTCCAATTATGTCACTGTACATTCATACACCATTCACAAGGACCTGGGGATCACTTCTCCACCACAAATGAGGGTGACACCCCTTTTCCGGCAGGAATGTCACCCCCACATTCCAAAATAATTCACAAACAGAACCCAAAAAAAATAAAAAGTTGACCAGCAAAAATAAAAAATGCCCAGCAAAAATCTAATTTAAAAAAAATAACAACAAAGAAAACACATAAAAGACAAAAATCACTCTGCAAAACAGTCCCCAAATATCTCAAAGACACGTCACAAACAAACAAACAAACGCTAATAAACAACAGAACAAAAGCACCTTGCTGTATAGGAAGGGATACAAAGGGATGTACTTTTGCAAAGGAAGTGCGTTTGTGTCTGTCTATTTATGCTGTCTGCGTAGTTCACTAAGTTGCCCGGGTCCACTTCCAATTTCACTGATTGCGCCGTTCCCGAGTTGTGAGCATGCGCACAGAGGTGCTGACCATGGTCTGCTTCATGTGCGCATGCGCGAGCCGGCCGGCCCTTCATTTTCATGGGGTCACGGCTCATTTCAATGTAACACGCCCATGTCCTTCCCAATTTGAATTACTCCGCCTTACGCCTCTGAAATTACGTTGCACAGGCGGTAATTTCTGCGCAAATCAAACGAGAATACGGTGATTGCGCCGCTACATTGCGGCAGTCTAACATAAAGGAGGTGCGCTACGCCAGTGAAAAAATGCGCCGATGTACGTGAATCTGGCCCTGAATGTCTAAATAATGGGCTGTGACCAAAGAAGACTTCAAGCGGTAAGCTGTATTTACCCCCACAAATACTGAAGGGATGTATACCTGTATCTAGCCACTTGTTTCCTTCAGTTGCCACATTGTTTCCTACCGCTCTTAAACTGACCAGGGATAAGATCCCCAAAGACTAAGGAACGAGTGCTGTAGCTGGCTGTAAGTGTCTGTGAACAGTGTGTATTTTGTATGCCCCTTTGTTCCATGTGGATACATCTCTACAACTGAATGGTGTAACTTGGAGCCAACTATGAACTCTCATGCTGCGTACACACGATCAGATTTTTACAATGAAAAAAGTCAGATGGACTTATTTCATCGTAAATTTCGATCGCGTGTGGGCCCCATTGGACTTTTTTTCCATCAGTGTTTAGAAATAGAACATGTTTTATTTTTTACCATGGAAAAAAAACCATAGGAAATATGGAAATTCCGACGGAGAAAAAACCCACGCATGCTCAGAATCAAATCAACACATGCTCGGAAGCATTGAAATTATTTTTTCTCGGCTCGTTGTAGTGTTTTACGTCACCAGAATTTGGTCTGAAAGTGTGTATGCAAGACAGCTTGAATGGAATTCCGATGAAAAATTCCATTGTATTTTAGGCCATCGAAAAATCCGATCGTGTGTACAGGGCATCAGTGTCATGACTAGTCCTACCTATTTTAATCATGAGGAATATCCCTACATATATATATATATATATGTATATATATATATATATATATATATATATATATATATATATATATCTATAACATAGTACTTGCTTGATTGCCACAAGATAGAATAGGTGTATGAGAGGATCTGATTGATGTGTATGACTGTGGTGGTGGACACTCATGTCCTTATTTAGACTAACATCTGATTTTAACTAATGTGGTGAAGGTGGGTGTTTTTTCATACAATGTTTTAATTTTGTCATTTATTTGCGGACGTTTAATAAATTATATAGCCTCATCATTTGTTCCTCAGTAAATAATTTATTTTGGAAATCCTTTATTTCCCATGTTTTTGTTTATGCTCTTATCAATTCAGCGGAACACCCCGGGAAGTCAATTAACAACATATTTCCTTCCCGGTGACGCTGTGTGTGATACATGAATGGGGAATCCCTTTACTATTTATTAGTTCTATCCCCATCTGTTTCCGACTAGTGGAAGAGTTTGATATACCTCCTTCTTTTGTTTTTTATCCTTTCTTTGATTATTGGTGTCCTGACATGGCTTGACGATCTTACTTGGAATAATGGGTTGCAGCATCATCAACAGGTGCTTTTAAGGATCACCAGATTACAGACCAACACAGTAGGATGGGTTTTAGTCTTGGGAGGTTGGGTGAAGTACTGAGGAGGTAAGCCATGCTCCGTTTGCATTTAAAAGTAAATTTATGTATTTTATAGTGTACTTGTAGGATGAGTTAAAAATCCATATGTTTTGTTTCAAAGCCATGTATGTTTTTCCTGGCTGTATGCTTATTAGATGTGCTTGTTTTTGGTGAACACAATCAAGGATATCAAAATCCAAGAACACAAATGTTATGTATTACATCTAACTATTCCTTAGATATAGTACCTACATTAGATTTCTTTCTTTCAGGTTTTTATTCTTAACTGTCCTCCGTGATCTTGCCAGTAACACATGGACATTACAATATACAATGGCGTAGCAAGCACCGAATAAAAACTTGTTCAATGTTCCAATATCAGAGATTGGGCAAGTGTGGCAAGATAGTCCTCATGAAAATAAAGTCTATTTGTTTGGAAAAGAAAACACTTTCACAGTGTCAGCAGTATTTCCTTTGCGGTAAGATCCGGAGTCTTAAATTACATAAACATTGCATATATAATGATGAGTGAGATTCTAATAATCAGTAAAACAAAATGCAAGCCTGTGAAAAAGTTTATAAATAAAAAGCGATTCCAAAAAAATGGAAAATTATGAATGTGTCTCCAGCAACTTCTGGATATGAAACAATAAAAAATTAAGAAAATAAGAAACCACTGTTCCATTGTAGTAAGTAATGAGGGAACCTGAGTAATCGAATTAATAAAAATAAAAATAATTTTAATAAACAACAACACACATTTACACTGAATTAAATGTGTGTTGTTGTTTATTAAAATATTAGTTTTTTTATTTATAGTTACTAGAGCCTCTGTTCAATACTGGTGACTATACAAATCGCCTGAATAAGCCACTGTGTGGTGAAACATGTAGGGATCGGCTACACACCATTAATTCTTATATGAATACCTCGGCCAGTATCAATGACTATTCCATTACTCAGTTTTTTTTTAAGCACCCACGACTCTGTATATGTATTGTATAATAAAACTTTGTATTTTTAAGTAAATCTGTACCATAAGTGTTTTTGGGCACCAGCGCTGTAATCACAAATTTCCCAATCTCTTGCATTCATTTTCTAATATAAGGGATGAGGTGCCGGATCACCACACCCCACCACAAATAGGTTACTAAAGTACAAAAATTCTCGTATGAAAAACTAAAAATTTGGAAGTAATTTAATGTGTTGTAGTGTATTTGTATTGTATTTTCGGATGAAAACTGTACTGATTAAATGAAAATCGTATAATCTGGTATCGTATGAGAAAATTTTTCATGTTTGTTCCTTTAAAAAAAATTGGACGACACCTTTGTACTAACAATCAGATTATGATATGATGGCTTTGAAAGCGGTATTTTTTGTACGATATTCTGATCGTGTGTTTGGGGCTTAAGGCTTTAGTGCAGGGATATGCAATTAGCAGACCTCCAGCTGTTACAAAACTACAAGTCCCATCATGCCTCTGCCTCTGGCAGTCATGCGTGTGGCTGTCAGAGTCTTGCTATGCCTCATGGGAGTTGTAGTTCTGCAACACCTGGAGGTCCGCTAATTGCATATCCCTGCTTTAATGAGTATGTTTTTGCACTATGTTTTATCAATACATTGTTTTAAGATATTGCACAAGGCTTTTGCTCCCTTTTTTTTGTTTTCAATTTAGTATTGAAGAGCTCCCCAATTGAAAAGACTACACATCTTAAAGCAATTCCTTTAAATTATTCCATTTATACCATGTATTCCATTGAAGTGAAGGTTTATAGTCATGTCTTTTGTGACAAGGTGGCCTTTACTTTACTTATTTTGCATATTACTTTAGCTCTGATAAGTGTGTCTGTTCATTATGCAAGTGAACAAGTTAGGAGTGACTCATCCTCCTTACTCCTTCTTCCCTTTGTTGTGTACTGATGACTCCCTTGAGAGTTGTAATTAGAAAGCATAAACCTGAAGCCAAATAGCCAGATGACAACAGTGCGTATTTTGAAAAAATGATTTTTTTTATAAAACTAGCATGAATAGATAAAAAAAATATCTTTCGGAACCTATAGATTTAAAAAAAAAACATGATCACAAAACAAATTGGCTTAAAATCTTGTAGATTTACATTAAAGCGGAAGTTCCACCCAAAAATGAAACTTCCACTTTTTGGAACCCTCCCCCTCTCCGGTGTCACATTTGGCACCTTTCAGGGGGACTGAGGAGCAGATACCTGTTTAATACAGGTATTTTCTGCAACTTACGGGCATAGATATCCGCATTATTTGCTGGTATCTACGCTACTTTGCGTCCCCCTGCTGTCTTCTGGGAGACACACCGGACCCAGAAGACAGCAGGGACCATTTGGATTCGACGTTGCACATGCGCAGTAGGGAATCAGGAAGTTAAGCCGCAAGACTTCACTTCCTGATTGCCTTACCAAAGATGGTGGCGGCAGCACCCAAGAGCCGAGCGGAAGATTGGCTTCGGGTGCCGACATCGCGGGCGCACTGGATAGGTAAGTGTCCTTCTTTTAAAAGTCAGAAGCCGCAGTTTTTGTAACTGCTGACTTTAAAAAAATAAAATAAATTGGTAGACCTCCGCTTTAAAGTTGAACTCTAGGCAGATATAGAGCTCTAACGTAAACAACAGTGCAGCTCCTAGAGAACATGTAGAACAAAGAATTTCTATGCAAGCATAAAAATGGTGTAAATCAAGATTAATCTATGAATAAATGGGTCCTCTCCCTTTAAATGACATAAAGATTGTATATATAATGATGATTGAGATTCTAATAATCAATAAAACATAATTCAAGTCCGTGCAAAAGTTTGTAATTAAAAGTGATTCCAATTTTTTTTTTATTATTATGAATGTGTCTCCTTTAAACTGTGTCTAGAAAATTGGCTCAAAATCATATATTTTCACATTAAAGAGGAACTTAAGGTAGATATAGAGCTCTTTAATGAATAATATCTGATTAAATCTGACCTGGTATCAACCTCCTTCATTGGCTGCACTGCAGAGTTATAGTTTGATAGGCAAAAAGAACAAGAAGCTAATCTGTTCATGTACTGACAAGAAGCATGCTGATAGGAGGACAAAGCAGAGTGGCAGAAAGACAAGAAGATAGATGTGCTGCTTCTTCTTTTACTGTCCAGTCACAGGCTGGCGCGGATCCATGACAACCAGGACTTAGAGGAGGTAGGTTGAATGATGTTTGCAATCAGACCATCAGTTATAAAAGAAAAAGTACTGCCAGGGAAATCCCTGTGTTGAAGAATAATATAGGAGTCCTCTACTAGGGATGAGCTTCGCGTTCGAAACGAACGTATGTTCGACTCGAACATCGACCGTTCGATCGTTCGTCGAATTTCGAACAAAAACGATCGTTTGCGGCAAATTCGAGTGGAACAAAACGATTGTTTTAAAAAAAAATTCTATTGATACTACTATCAATGGAAAAAAAAGTTTTAAAAAACTTAGTTTTTTCAGGAGTCAGGAAAAAACAACCGTTTTTAAGACTTTTTTCCATTGATACATGTTTCCTGGGGCAAGTCCGCGTTCTAAAAAGACATTTTCCAACAATAACTTGAAAATTGATCTTTAAAACAACCGTTTTTAAAACTTTTTTTTTCCATTGATAGTAGTATCAATGGAAAAAAGTTTTAAAAACGGTCGTTTTTTCAGGAGTCCTGCTTCTGAAAAAACGACCGTTTTTAAGACTTTTTTCCATTGATACATGTTCCCTGGGGCAAGACCCGGGTTCTTAAGGACGTTTTCCAACAATAACTTGAAAATTGGTCTTTAAAATGATCGTTTTTGAATTCGAACGTTTGAGTCCCATAGACTTCAATGGGGTTCTAAATGTTCGTGCGAACGATTGGTGTGGGGGTGTTCGGCTCATCCCTATCCTCTACCCCCACCCATGCCTGGCCCTTGGAGTAAGTAGCATCGGAGGCAAATAGATATAAACAAGGCCAAGGATAAATCCAAGAAAAAGATCCAAGCCTACTTACTGACCGGCCCACAGACAACCAAATCAACCTGTCTAACAGTATGCGTTAAAAACAGGGCTTTAGTCTGCACACATTTGCAAATACATGCGTAAGCTGCAGGCACCCTGGGAATAGGTAGTTCCTATCACTATCTAATGAGTGACTCCAAAGTGGAAGAACATGTATTCTGATAAGTAGATGGAGGGCAGGTGGACTGAAGGGAGCTCACCCCTTCTTAAAGGTACAGGTGCACACTGAGCATCCAGAAAATTGCACAATGGCTGCAATGGTGTCATTGCGTTGCCTGACCAATATAACATTGTTGCAAAAAAGGGGTACACTACCCCCCACCTATGACCAGCCATTGCAGTAAGTAGCATTTGAGGGAAATAGATATAGACAAGGCAAAGGATAAATCCAGAGAAAAAAATCCAAGCCGACTTACTGACTAGCCCACGGGCAACTCAATCAACCATTCTAACAGTATGCATTTAAAAAAGGGGTTTAGTCTTCAAAACATTTGCAAATACATGCATAAGCTACAGGCCCCGTCAAGGCACACTGGTATCTGTAGTTCCAGTCTGCCCTCCCCCTACTCATCAGAATACATATCCACTGTGGAGTCACTCATCAGTTAGTGATAGGAACTACAGATACCAGGGTGCCTTGAGGGGGCCTGAAGCTTAAGTATGTGCCTGTTAGACAGGTTGATTCGTCTGGTAGGTAAGTAGGCTTGGATCTTTTCCTTGGCCTTGTCTATATCTACTTTCCATCCATTGCTACTTATTGCAATGACCAGTCAGAGGTGGGGGGTAGTGGACCATTTTTTTGCAACAATGTTATATTTGTCAGGCAATGCACTGACACATTTGCAGCCATTGTGTGATTTGCTGGGTGCTCAGTGTGCACCTGTACCTTTAAGAAGGGGTGGGCTCACTTCAGTCCATCTGCCCTCCACATACTCATCAGAATACATGTGCTTCCACTGTGGACACTAATCAGTTAGTGATAGGAACTACAGATACCAGGGTGCCTTGACGGGGTCTGTAGCGTATGCATGTAATTGCAAATGTGTGCAGACTAAACACCTGTTTTTATTGTGTAGCGCCCAGCTCCCAATGAGTGGGTGCTATTCGTGAAATTATAGTAGCCTTGGCAGTAGTTTAGCCCAGGGAGATTTGGTTCAAATTCATGGCTCTGTTCCAGTTTGGCTGGTTGCATAATTTTCCCTCTGACGGTGGGTGTCGTTGTCACCGCTGGTCAGAGTTGGAAAGGCAACAGGCTGGATGCATTGGGTATCTTCTTTCCCTGAAGCAGCCCAGGGGCCGTGACTAGACATGTGCATTTCGTTTTGTTACGAATTTGAATTCGGACAAATTTTTCATTATTCGGAAATTCGGATGCATCCGAATTTCCGAATTACAAAATTAACGAATTTAAAGAAATTCGAAAAAACGCGAACGAAATTCGAATTCGAAAAGAATTTGAAACGAATCCGAAAAGAATTTGAATCGAATTCGAAAAAATTTGAATCGAATTCGAAAAAATTTGAATCGAATTCGAAAAAATTTGAATCGAATTTGAAAAGAATTCGAATTGAATTCGGAAAAAATTCTATTTGAATCGAATTCGAAAACAATTCGAATCGAAAACAAATTCGAATGAAAATTGAAAGCAAGTTTGAATCAAAATCTAAAAAATATAAATCGATTTCTAAAAAAGAATACAATAAAATAGAATATAAAATAATAAAAATAAAACAATAGAATGAAAATCAAAGAATAGTAAAGAACAGAATAGAAGTTAATAGAATGTAATCAAATACAATAATACAAATACAAATACATACAATCAAATCCGGTTGAAATAATTTCAAATTCGGTTGAAATCATTTCCAATCCGTGGAAATAATTTCCAATCCAGTAGAAATAATTTAAAATTCGGTTGAAATAGTTTCCAAAGCGGTGGAAATAATTTCAAATCCAGTAGAAATAATTTCCAATCCGGTTGAAATAATTTCAAATCCGTTTGAAATAATTTCAAATCCGGTTGAAATATTTTCCAATCCGGTTGAAATAATTTCCAATCCGGTTGAAATAATTCCAATCCGGTTGAAATAATTTCAAATTCAGGTGAAAAAATTTCCAATTCGGTTGAAATAATTTCCAATCCGGTAGAAATAATTTCCAATCCGGTAGAAATAATTTCAAATCTGGTTGAAATAATTTCAAATCCGGTTGAAATAATTTCAAATCCGGTTGAAATAATTTCAAATCCGGTTGAAATAATTTCCAATCCAGTTGAAATAATTCCCAATCCGGTTGAAATATCATCGAATTTGGTTGAAATATTAATAATAACGGATGAAATATTGTTGAATTCTGTTGAAATATCATATATCAAAATATCATCGAATTCGAATCCGGTAGAAATATTATCGAATCCAGTAGAAATCTTTTCGAATTCGGTTGAAAATGATCGAATTCGACCAGGTTTTTTTCAAATTCGGTCGAAAACGATCGAATTCCGAAAACGAATTTAACAAATTTAACGAATTTAACTTAACGAAATTAATTAAATAACAAATAAAAACGAAACAAAACAAATTTTTTCCTTTTGCACATGTCTAGCCGTGACTAACCAACTGTGCATTCTGGGAGAGGGTACTTAAGGGGCAGACACCATTTTGTGGGGTTCGTCTTCCGATCCCACCCCAAGGGCCCTCCTGGCCTCAGGGATGAGTTGGCAGTTACTGCCTTGAGGCCACGTTGGCCTAAGGCCTCGCAACTTAGATGTAGGCCCAGGAGCTGCTGGGGCCTACTGATCCAGGGATGATCATGTGTAGCCTTACCTGCTGGAAGGGACCGAGCAATTGAGGACTCAATTGGAGGATACGTCCGGATTTTAAAGTTTACCTCACAGTGCTGCCGGAACGGCTGGAAGATCCCGGCACCAAGAGCTGAGTTCTACAATTCACCTAGTCTGTGGCAGAGAGTATTCTTTAAACCGATCTTCGCACCGGCTGCTAGATCAGTGAGAGTGGGCCTACCTGGTGGTCGCTGAGTCCAGCAGGGAAACGGCTGTTCCTCTGGACCTAAAAGTAATATCTATGGTTTGCAAGTCAGATGCCTGAATCTTGCCTACACCTCCATCCCTCTTTTCTGAAGTTGTCTTTACTAAAAACCCTCTCTGCAGGAGGGAGAAAAGAAGACTTGGTGTTTGGTGCAGACATTTCTTCCTTTAACCAGTTAAGGACCCCCGCACGCCTATGTACGTCCACAACATGGCTCGTACAGGCACAAGGGCGTAAATTTACGTCCTCGCCTTAGTGCGGTTTGGGGGTCCCATCGGGACCCCCTCCGCGGCGTGCGGCGGTCCCCCTGGCTCTGGGAGCGATCGCCGACGAGCGGGCGGATGTCCGTGTTTTCCGCCCCCCCCGGCGATCGCTCCCAGCCAATGGGAGCGCGCTCCCAGCCTGTCACTTCCTCCTCCTGTGTTTACACAGGAAGGAGGAAATGATCATTTCTCTCATCGCAGCGCTGTTTCCCAGCGCTGCTGATGAGAGAAGACATGCCAAGTAAGTGTGCACCAACACAACACTGACACACACTCACATAGGCATATTAACCCCTTGTGATCGCCCCCCCCCACCCCCCTGTCACAGTGTTACTGAATGCAGTGATTTAATCACTGCATTTAGTGTCAGTGTGACAGGCACTGTAAAAAACAGTTAGTGTTAGGTTCAGGATAGCCCCCCCACCCCCCTAATAAAGTTTTAACCCCCTGATCACCGCCCTAGTTAACCCTTTCACTCCCTATTGCCAGCGTCACTAAGCGATCATTTTTCTGATCGCTGTATTAGTGTCGCTGTTCCCGCTAGGTAGCTATTTTTTTTATTACGATTTTTTTTTTTACTAAAGACATGTGGCTAAATAAATTTTGGCCTAAATGTTTTACTAAAATTTAGTTTATTTGATTTTTTTTATAACAAATAGTAAAAAAATAGTGATTTTTTTCAAAATTGTCGCTCTATTTTAGTTTATAGCGCAAAAAATAAAAATCGCAGAGGCGATCAAATACCACCGAAAGAAAGCTCTATTTGTGGGAAGAAAAGGACGCAAATTTTGTTTGGGAGCCACGTCGCACGACCGCGCAATTGTCTGTTAAAGCGACGCAGCGCCGAATTGTAAAAACACCTTGGGTCATTTAGCAGCGTAAGTGTCCGGGTCTTAAGTGGTTAATCACTTCTTTAAGGAGGACCCCTGAGACGAGTACACGGCACATTAAGGTAACGGCAGGCCCAAATCTAAACCAGCAGCTCCTTTGGGGGTAGTGCTACAAACGCATACTGTTAGAATGGTTGCTTCGGTTTTCCATGAGCTGGTAGGTAAGTAGGCTTGGATCTTTTCCTTGGATTTATCCTTGGCCTTGTTTATATGAAGAATAATATAGCAGCAAAGGCCTGGATTTGTTTTTTCATATTTTATTGAGCTATTCATTTTTATTTTATCTTATTTTTGTCTGAACATCTGATTTGGGCAAAAATACATTTTAATAATAATTCAAGACTAAATAACATTGACCAGGTTTACAAATGTATCTAATGTTTAATAACTTTCTTTAATGCTAACCATCATATATGTGAAGCCAGGAAATAGCTCAACACTTCTTTCTATAAGCACATTCAGTAACTGATAGCTCTGCGAGAATGTATTTCAGACGATATGTCAGAAAAGGGGACATAAGCTTGTGGTAGCTGCCCTTGACCGACACTGACATTGACATAGACACAAAATATAAAATAGGAAGTAAACAAAAGAAAAAAAAATGAAGTGACTCATGAGCCAGTGAAAAACTTCAGAAAATGACAATGAGAATAATGACATTTATGGAGTTATAGAGATATGACAGACTTGGGATGAGGTAAAAGTGGTTGTGACATTTTCCACAACGTAGAGAAACATGAAAGGTTTGAAATAAGAAAAAGTAACACTGCACAGTTAAAAAGAAAGTCCAGCTGAATTATATTTCTGGTTGGTTTTATTAAAGTATGGAAAGCTGAAAAGCACAAATATACAGTATGTATAGGTGTATGTATGTGAATGTGTGTGTATGTGTGTTTTTTTTGTATTGAAATTAATTTATGTGTGTCCAATAGGGATGAGCTGAACACCCCCCCCCCCCCAGTCCGGTTCGCACCAGAACATGCGAACAGGCAAAAAGTTAAGCAAACATGCAAATCCTATTAAAGTCTATAGGACACGAACATAAAAATAAAAAGTGATAATTTTAAAGGCTAATATGAAAGTTATATACATAAAAGTGTATGAGACCCGAGTACTGCCCCATGGACATGTATCAAGGCAAAAAAAATGTTTTTAAAACTGTTTTTTTCAGGATCAGTGATTTTAATAATGCTTAAAGTGAAACAATAAAAATTAAATATTCCTTTAAAAATCATAATCATGCCTGGGGGCCCCCTTAGTCTGAACAGTGCTGCAGCAAAATGAAATTTCTAAAGGAAAACATTTCATTTAAACTTGCTCGCGGGATGTAATGTATTGCCGACTCCTGGCAATATAGATGAAAAATCAAGTGGGGCCCCCAAAATCCATACCAGACCCTTATCCAAGCATACAACCTGGAGGACAGCATAAGGGGGTGAGCGAGCATCCCAGCTTCCCTCCTGAACCATACCAGACCACATGCCCTCAACATGGGGAGGGTGCTTTGGGGTCCCAACCAAAACACCTTGTCAATGACCTCTTCCCAACAACCCTGGACATTGGTTGTTGGGGGCTGCAGGCGGGGGGCTTAACAGAATCTGAAAACCCACTTTAACAAGGGGGCGACAAGATTCTGCCCCCTCTTATGTAAATGGATATTGGGTACATTGTACCCCTACCCATTCACCAAAAAGTGTCGAAAAGTAAAAACCACAATAGACAGTTTTTGACAATTCTTCTCTTAAAAAAGAAAGTGTCCCACGATGTCCATCAATCTTTAATCACCCGAAAAATAGAAGGAGAAAAAGCTCCACCTTGATGGGAGGCCTCAGACGACGGATGTCTCTTGGCTGTGACAGCTGTTATGTAGGCAAGGGTGAGGCCACCCACTGACGTAACTGAGTGACCCCGCTCTCCTCTGATGTCACATGATATCAGAAGGAGGCAAGGTCACTCGGTAATGAAAAAATACATAAATCGCAGTTTGATCTAGGTCAGTGCCAGAGTTGTAGCCGGATTCACAAAGCACTTACGCCGACTTATCTCCAGATACGCCGACGTAAGTACAAAAGTGCACCGTCGTATATGTGCGCCGACCCACAAAGCTAGATACGTCGAAAAAAAAAAGGCTTCATCCGACCTACGCCGGCGTATAGTGGGCGCATAGTTACGCTGCACGCATTTGTCACTTCCATTGATTTTCAATGCAAATATGCAAATGAGGGAGATACTCCGATTCACGAACGTACTTGCGCCCGGCGCTTGTTTTAAGTGATTTGCGTAAGGGTTGCGTCCGGCGTAAAGTTATTCCCAATATTGGAGGCGCAACTCATGCAAAGGTATGAACCAGGGATCGAACGCTGTCCAATTTTACGAAGTTTACGTTGTACGTGAATAGGGCTGGGTGTAGGTTACGTTCACGTCGTAGGCAGTGATTCGATGGATCTTAGCCAGTTGTTTCGACGTTATAGTGAGCATGTGCACTGGGATGCGTCCAGGGTACGACGCATGCGCCGTACATTTTAAGTACTTGTTTGAAGCTCAGCCCATCATTTGCATGGGGTCACGCTTCATTTAAATGTATCACGCCCACTTCCAGCCCACTTTCACCTACTTAGACTTACGTCAACTTACGCCAACGAATATACGCTACGCCAGCGCAACGTTGGGAGCATTTGCTTTATGAATTCCATGCTTCACTCTCTGCGTTGGGCCGGAGTAGCATAAAGAAGATACGCTACGCCAGCATATATATGCGCCAAGGTATGTAAATCTGGGCCTTAGGCCCCGTACACACGATCGGATATATCCGATGAAAACGGTCCGCGGACCATTTCCATCGGATATGTCCGATCGGGAGTTTGATCCGATGGCGTGTACACACCATCGGATCAAATTCCCCGCCGCCGGACGGCGCGGTGACGTAGTGGTGACGCGGCGGTGACGTTGACGCCGCCGCGTCACCGCCACGTCACCGCACCAGGAAGTAAAACACTTCCGCGCATGCGCCGAATCCATTCGGCAGCGGCGCGGCGGTGGTGGGAGCCGACATGTCTGCTGGTAAGTGTACTAACCAGCAGACATGTCGGGCGGACAGATTCCCACCGGATAGATTTCAAAGCTTGCTTTGAAATCTGTCGGGTGGACAAATCTGTCCGCTAGCCCATACACACGAGCGGAGATGTCTGCTGAAACGGTCCATCGGACCGTTTTCAGCGGACATATCCCCTCGTGTGTACGCGGCCTTAGTGTTTAGGTCAAGTAAAAGAGTGAAAGGTCAGGGACAGTATATTTTGGGCAGGATTCTTTTTAAATAAGTATCAGTGTGTTTTAGGTAGGACAACAAAAATTGCAATGTGCACTATTGTTTCTGGGCTGTACCACTGGTACAAGCCCCAAATAGCATTTTGGTGGTAGGTTATGGTAGTAATGAGAAATATATAGCTAATATATATATATATAAAATATATTTATTTATTTATTTATTTTTTGCTATTTTGGTCCAGTTTTCCTTCTCTAATAAAAAAAATAAAAATCAGGAGAGATCAATTACCATTTACCACCAAATGAAAGACTAATTTGTCCTGAAAAAAAAAAAAAAAAACAAGATGTAATCCACCTGGATGCACAAAATAGTTGTGATGATATGTACAATTTTACAAACACATGTCAAAGTTGCAAAATTTTGCTCAGCCATTAAAATTTGTTTTACCCTGGAAGGGCTTAAAAATATTTAGGAGACAATTTATACGTTTCTGGCTCAATGACCAGAGCATTTTTCGGCACTGCATTGCAACTGATAATTGCGCGGACGTGTTGATGTCCTTTTTTTTTTCCACAAATAGAACTTTATTTTGGTGGTATTTGATGACCTCTGTTTTTTTTTCTTTTTTTTCGAAACATACAAAAAAAGAGCGTCAATTTTGAAAAAAAAAAACACAATATTTTGTACTTTTGCTGTAACAAATAGCCTTCATTTTTTTTTTTTTAAAAACAATTTTTTCAACTGAGATGTGTGTGTGCGTGTAAACACACAAATCCTTGTTCTCTCTGGGGCGAGGAGACTGATCGTGTGTTGATACAACCATCACCCACACATCCCCGCTCTCATTCTGTAACGAGCAATCGCGGGTGCCCGGCGATCATCGTGACTGCCAGGCACTCGCATTGGCTCCGGGAATATACTTCGGGCATGCACGCCGGAGGAGGCATCTTAAAGAGCCGGTGTACAGCTATGACGGCTCACGCAGGGGGCCAGCCTGCCACAGTATAACTGCGGTGGCATGTCCGGAAGTGGTTAAACAAGATTCACACAATGTTTACTGGAGAGTCACACATTTTTTTTCAATTCAGTTCAATGTCAATATGTGAAACGTGACTGACTGAAACATTGATGAATAGAAGAGACAAAAAAAAAAATGCTATAGGTGCACAGTATGGGTCCTCAGGACCCTTACCCTTCCTTTTTGGCTTATAAACAGGCATAATTGCCTCCAAGCATGATGGGCAGAGTAACACATATCTGCCTGTCCTCAAACGAGATGCTGGAACTCAAGCTGGAATACTGTAATAGTCATGTAATACTGTAATAATTCTTATAATACTCATTGTAATACCCATTGTGAACTTTGGGGGTTCCTTAGCTCAGCGAGACAAGTGCTTAAACCGTGATAATGAAAAAAAAAATGTTTTTATTTGCAAAACACAAACCAAAAACAACGCTTACTTCAGCATGGGGAAAATCATCAACACAAAAGTCCTGTTTGTCTTCAGCACAAATGAAAAGTCTCTTTTCCTTTCAGCACAGCAAACAAAACAAAATACAGGCACATACGGTTTGGTGGGTCTCCCAGTCCTTCTCAGCAGGCTTACAACTTCTGCAGACACTTTTACTGCTACACTCCTCCACCCTCTGTCAGCACTTCCTCTCCTTTTAACTGACTTCCTGGATAAGGTTAACTCCTTGCGTACCTGAAGCCAGGGGTCAGGAGGGGAGGCTCTCTTCCCTCCCAATTGTCACTTCAGAGCCTCCGAAATTCCGGACCCCCAAATAACATAAAGAGAAAAACAGAGAGGACCGTTAGCTCGTCCTCTCTGGATCTATTTTAACTTTCCGGAACCTCTCACCCCCTCTGGGTGACCTCCTGAACCAGCGTTTAAAGGGACCAGATTCCAAAAATTGGCGCTATGTAGCGTCCATCCAGGACCCAACCCTGGCGTCCTGTACATATCCCCCCCCTCTGCCTCAACGCGGAGGTGTTGGAGGCACCACTCGCCATCATACAGTGGACTCGGGAGAGGGCATCGGCATTCTGATGCTGTTTCCCGGGTCTGTGCTCCACCACAAAGTTAAATTCTCCCTCCACCCCACCACTAACATTCTTGTTTGTCTCATCACGTAAGAAGCATCCTCTTAATATGAGGCAAAACTTCCTGCCTAGGAGAAAATACCGTAGGGAGTCCAAAGCCCACTTGATGGCAAGACATTCGCGTTCCACTACCGCATAGTTTTTCTCAGCTGGCGTCAGTTTTCCTACTAAGGAAAATTATTGGATGCTCCTCTCCGTTGATTTCTTGAGACAGAACTGCTCCTAGCCCTTCACTTGAGGCATCTGTCTGCACTATAAAATCCTTAGAAAAGTCCGGCGCTACAAGTACCGGGTCCTGGCATAGTGCCGTCTTAAGCCTTTGAAATGCCTTTTCAGCCTCGGCATTCCATTTGATCATGATGGACTTTCGGCCTTTGGTGAGGTCAGTCAGCGGTGCCGCAATGGTGGCAAAGTTGGGGACAAACCTCCTATAGTACCCCACTAGGCCTAAAAACGCTCTGACCTGTTTCTTTGTTAGGGGCCGGGGCCAGCCCTGTATGGCCTCTACTTTGCTCATTTGGGGCTTCACTAACCCTCTACCTACAATGTATCCTAGATACTTGGCTTCCTCCACCCCAACCGCACACTTCTCCGGATTGATGGTGAACCCTGCCCTTCTCAAGGAGTCTACCACTGCCTGTACTCGGGGAAGGTGGAATCCCAATCCGTACTGAAAATGACAATGTCATCCAGGTAAACGGAGGCATACCGTGGTGGGGACGCAAAGTTTTGTCCATGGCCCTTTGGAATGTGGCGGGGGCGGAGTGTAAACCAAACGCTTCTCTTGTATTGGAAATGAGAATGACCCTCCCGGGGTAGAGAAAGCTGTTTTCTCTCTGGCCAACTTTGGTTTAGGGGAATCTGCCAGGAACCTTTTGTGAGATCCAGGTGTGGAGTGATGTACCTGG
>JAJQKJ010002061.1:0-71152 GCA_029574335.1 Rana kukunoris
CTGCCCTAACAGAGTCCTGATCACAACTCATAGATAGACACCTTTGGAATGAATTTGTGTGGAGACGCGGTTGAGCCAGGCCTTCTCATCCAACATCAGTGCCTGAACTCAAAAATGTGCTTCTGGAAGAATGGTCAAACATTCCCATAAGACAGCCTTCTCAGAGGAATTGAAGCTGTTATAGACTGGCATGCTATTAAAACTCATTTTGCGTGTAAAGGCAGGCTCCCCAAAACTTTTGGCAATATAATATATATTGTATATATACTGTATATTCTTTTTATACTAAGTCCAGCCCATTGTTTGGACTTCGTACCTGCCAAGGGTAATTCCAGCAGCAAAAAGTTCCCCCCCAGCACAAAATTAAAAACTCAGCAGCTACACAAAGGGGGTTATTTACTAAAGGCAAATCCACGTTGCACTACAAGTTCAAACTACAAATTCAAAGTGCACTTGAAATTGCAAGGAAAGTGCACTTGGAAGTGCAGTCCGCTGTAGATCTGAGGGGGGCATGGAAAATAAAAAAAACTGCATTTTAGCTTGCACATGATTGGATGATAAAATCAGCAGAGCTTCCCCTGCTTTCAGATCTACCCCTCAGATTTACAGCGCCTGCACTTACAAGTGCACTTTCAGTGCAATTTCAAATGCACTTTGCACATGTAGTTTGCGCTTGTAGTGCAAAGTGGATTTGCCTTTAGTAAATAACCCCCCATACTGTACACATACTGCAGCTGCTGACTTAATATTAGGACACTTACCTGTCCTGGAATCCGGCGATGTTGGTATCCCAGCCAATGTTTCCATTGGCTCACGGGTGCTGCTGCCTCCATTGCCTATATATAGGGACAATTCACACCACATGCAGCCCAGTGCGTTTTTTTTTTGTCTGCATGGAAAGTAAGTTATATAGTTTTTCAATGGCATAAATTCACACTAGTGCTTGCAGTTCCAGAAAAAAAGTAGAGCATGCTGCATTTTTTCCTGCACTGGACTGTAATGGAACACTGTAAAGCACATCAAAACGCACTAGAATGCACCTGAACACACTGGAACACACATGTCCTTATCTAAGGTTAAGAAAAAAAAGAGGGGAAAATGCACTGGATTGCTTTAAAAACACACCAAACATACATGGAATGCATCAAAAACACACATGCAGAAAAGCATTGGCAAAGTAGGTGGGGGGGGGGGGGGGGGGGGGCAAATAAGTGGAGCTTCCACTTTTGGGTGGAACTCGCTTTAAATGTCAATAACCCTCCCGCCCAAGCTGCACTGCCAATGCTAGGCTGTGTGGAAATAAATATGTAAGTGATGAGAGCTGCATTCTTGTGCGTGTGTGGTATATGTATATATATATTATATATATTATATATATATATACTGTGTGTGTGTGTGTATGTGTGTGTGTATGTGTGTGTGTGTGTATATATATATATATATATATTATATATATATACCGGTATTTGCTTGCTGGCGTATAAGGCGACCAGGCGTATAAGACGACCCCCTAATTTTACAGTTTTTTTTAACGTTTTTTTTTTGCCTGTACTCACCGTATAAGACGAACCCACATTCCGATACTTCATATTTCTTCCTTCTGGAGCCATATACTTCTTCATTCTTACTATGGGACTGGAGCCAATCACGGCGAGCGATGTATTCTATTAATGAATACAAAGCCTGCTTGGATTGGCAGAGGTTGTAACATCATCAGCCCGTGCATCTCTGACTCTCAAAGCCAATCCGAGCAGGCTACAGTATGTAGGCACTCGGATTGGCAGAGGTTGTTACCCCAATCTGAGCAGGCTCTGTATTCATTTGAATACATCGCTCACCGCACCGGATTGGCTCAGCGGTATATACTGTATGTAGCCGAAGCTACATGCGATATTACCGCACATCAGCAGGCATCCGAGCAGCTGACCCGGTGTATAAGATGACCCCTGCTTTTTGCCCAGTTTTTTAAGTGTAAAAGGTAGTCTTATAACGCCAGCAAATACAGTATATATATATATAATATATATATATATAATATATATATATACACACATATATATAATATATTTTATATATAATAAATACATATATATATATATATATATATATATATACATATACATATACATATACATATATATATATAATATATATATATATATATATATATATATCTCAGATATACTGTGTGTGTGTGTGTGTGTATATATATATAGGGTGACCAGACATCACCCCGGTTTCAGGGGACAGTCCCTGGATTAAGGACACTGTCCCTAGACCAAGTCTGTCCCCGAGTTGTCCCCATTGGATTTGAACATGGGCTGGGGCAATTTCAAAGACAGTCAGTGCAGAATTTAAAAAAAAAATAATTCTGAATTACACCCCCCTACTCTGTCCTCCTACTAGCTTGGGGGGGGGGGGGGGTTTTTCCATTACATGTCATGTGCCCCTTTCTGATGATCATGTTTGGTCGGAGCAGAGGGAATATTTCTTCAGTTTCAGGTGCATTCCCATTCAGCTGCCCGCTTCCGCTTCCATGTTCTTCTGCCTTGGCTCAAGTCCCCAGCCAGCTGCCTGCCTGCTTATCTTCTTCCTCCGCTCCCCACCAAGCAGTAGCGGGGACCCCGAGTGTAAGACTTGGCAGGCTGTGTGGTGGGCGGGCTGCAGCGATGGGCAGAGAGACGCTGATTGCCGCCATTACTAGTAAAAAAAAAATGTGTCCCTGTATTTTTAAAAAAAAAAAATCTGGTCACCTTAGTGTGTATATATATATATATATATATATATATATATATATATAATATATATATATATATACACACACACATACACATAGAGTATTATCTGATATATATATATATACACACACACACAGTACCAGAATGAAGATACAAAATATATATATATAAGCATCTCCCATCACTTACTTACATTTATAAATTATTTTTCTCATTTCTTTTATCTCTCATTCTTTTTATTGGATGTGGGTTTGAATTCTGTGCCTTCGATCTTATAATATGTGAATTCAGCCCTGGGGAAAACTCTTTAAATGAGACTGCAATGATAATACAGGAAACAATACAGGAGGTGTGTGACAGGAAGTGAGCAGTGGGAACCAGAGGGGTGAACTTTCACCTCTCACTTCCTGTTCCTCTGGTAAGGCCTAGTCTGAAAAGGAAAGCATGGCAGCATGGTGGAGACGCTCTCTGTATTCCCCCTGGATGTATTCTCCTGGATGAAAGGTGAGGCCTTCTATGTAATAATATTAGAATTGTGAAAGTTTGGTGTATGAGTTAAGTTGTATTTGTCTATTTCCTGCTGAATAGTTCTCATTCTGTGTACATTCACCTTCCCAGTTACCATACAGCATGTGCACAGTAATGTAATATTATAGAGCTTCTCTTCTTCACAGCATGTCACCCTGCTGCATATAATATGTATGGGCATCCATGTTATATCCAGTAACTGTGTAACATACTGTCAGTGTACATTGCTGCATATAATATGTATGTATGGCATCCATGTTATATCCAGTAACTGTGTAACATACTGTCAGTGTACATTGCTGCATATAATATGTATGGCTTCCATGTTATATCCAGTAACTGTGTAACATACTGTCAGTGTACATTGCTGCATATAATATGTATGGCTTCCATGTTATATCCAGTAACTGTGTAACATACTGTCAGTGTACATTGCTGCATATAATATGTATGGCTTCCATGTTATATCCAGTAACTGTGTAACATACTGTCAGTGCACATTGCTGTATATAATATGCATGGCGTCCATGTTATATCCAGTAACTGTGTAACTTACTGTCAGTGCACATTGCTGCATATAATATGTATGGCTTCCATGTTATATCCAGTAACTGTGTAACATACTGTCAGTGCACATTGCTGTATATAATATGCATGGCTTCCATGTTATATCCAGTAACTGTGTAACATACTGTCAGTGCACATTGCTGTATATAATATGTATGGCTTCCATGTTATATCCAGTAACTGTGTAACATACTGTCAGTGTACATTGCTGCATATAATATGTATGGCTTCCATGTTATATCCAGTAACTGTGTAACTTACTTTCAGTGTACATTGCTGCATACAATATTATATGGCTTCTATCTATATCCACTCGCCATGCAGCATAGGAGTTGATTTACTAAAGGAAAATCCATTTTGCACTACAAGTGCACTTGGACATGCAGTCGCTGTAGATCTGAGAGGTAGATCTGAAATGAGGGGAAGCCCTGCTGATTTTATCATCCAATCATGTACAGGCAAAAATGATTTTTTTTTGTCCCCTTTCAGATTTATAGTGACTTGCACTTCCAAGTGCGCTTGTAGTGCAAAGCGGATTTGCCTTTAGTAAATATACCCCATAATGTCAGTGCATAGTGCTACCAATGTTTATGTCTCCCTCCCCTTTTGCATATTATTATCTGCCCTGCTACTAGGTGCCATTAGATATGGATTTTTCCATACAGATACCAATTATGGGCCACCTTTCAGGCCGATAACAATATGAGGTAATGATATTATGTTTACATCCAGCTGCCCCAGAAGTAGCCTGATATCAGTTGACATCTAGGTTTTTTTTTGTATTCTAACAGCCACTGGCCACTGTCAGAATGCAGGAAAAAAGAGCAGATAGCAGGGAAATCAATAGCCTGCTGTCAATCAGCAAAGGAGAGGATTTGAAGGAGAACATTCTTCTTCAGGTCTTCTCTGCTGATTGACAGCAGGCAGTGGGAAGGGGGCACAATAGTCAGCCTAATTTTAAAATTTGAAACAGCCAATGGCAGTCTGGCTATGGTTCCCCCACTGCCTGCTGTTTACATTCAGCTACCATCAAATAAATTGTGCAGAAGGAGGTTAACGGTGTCTGGGGTGTGTGTGTGGGCGGGGGGTTTGAAAGATGGGGGTGTGTGTGTGTGGGGTGGGGGGGAGTGGATGGGGGGTGTGGAGGTGGAAAGATAATTTTTATTTTTTTTATTTTTTGGCAGATTCTGACAGATGGGCCGCCAGCCGCTGTCAAAGCACCTGACCAAGACTAACTGACAGCTGGTGAATATAAAACCAGAATAAGCACTTGGAAGAAGAAAACCAACAACTGAGACAACTTGCCTTTGGTAAGCGGACAACTTAATTGCGGTTTATATCACTGCATTAAACTGGCACTGTATCTGATCATCATATCTGCATCATCCTTCATTATTCATTTGGTCATCAGCGTTTGAGTTTTGTAGTGATATCATTAAGAATTTTTGAGGTTTGGTTTGCCAATTGTGTGCTGTTGGCATACAATTTTGGGATCACCGATTTGGCGTATTAACCTCTCATTGTTTATACATATAATTTGACATTCATTTTGTGAATTTATATACAAATTTTTCCTTGCACTCTGATTTTTTTGTTTTTGGTTAATTATTGTGCACCGTTTTTTGGCATATCAGCCCCTGGATGCCAATCTTTCAATGGAATTGGTATTGGTGACATTTTTTCAATTTTAATTTTCATTGAATCTTTTTTATTGGCACAGTCTTTTATTTTTGTTATCTATTTATTGTGTGTTATTCCACCAGTTCTGCTGCCTTTGTTATTTTTATCTTTATTTTCTGTTTGACCAATCATTTGCCCTTTCATTCTACAGTGTTTTAAGGCAGAGGTAGGCAACCTTAGAGAGTTGGAGATCTACCTGAACAACATGGGAGAAGTCAAAGATCACAGGGCACAGTCTCCTCCAATGTTGCCTCCTCACACCTGACTAAAACCTATAATTGCCGTACTACCGCGCTGCAATTGTGTGCCTTTCACTGCAATTTTTGGTGTAAACATTTTGCCTCCTCACCACCTTGCAGAATTTCTCAGAGGCGCATTGGAGCATTGCATACCGCACTTGTGAATGAGCCCTAAGTTGCATTTGGCAATAGCACTTTTAAGGCTCATTCACATGTGAATTTGGGGGTGGTAAAACCCTGCCCCCAATCCCTACCCCCTTTAGCTGCTAAGTGGGAGGGGGTCAGGGTGCCATGGGAGGGGGATGCTTCAGAGTTACTATTAGATCTCAAGCAACCAGAAATAACAGTACCAATGGGGATCGTTGAGTAACTGGAAGTTTACTGTACTACATTCATTATAGTATCAGTGAGTGCACTGAGGTAACTACATACTATATGCACAAGTAGGATTTTTGTTTTGTGGAACATCCTTACTTTTACCTTGGGAGAAACCCTCTTGGGGGGGTCAGCAGCAGACTGGAGGAAACCCTCTAATCATTTAAGTACATTTTTCCACAAGTCATCAATTTCTAACAAATGAAATGAATGGATATAGTGAGAAAATAGGCCATTATGTTTACTTAAAAAGTTGTTATGCTTTTCCATAGAGTTGCCTGGTGTAATGGATCTTTTGAAAACAACAAGAGCGCAGCTAATAGCACTGAAGAATGATGGTGGAAGTTCATCCTGTGTGGGTGTATCGTGTGCATCACCTTTTGTCCCATCTGAAGACTTGAGCTCATCTCCTTGTCAAGTGTCGTACTCAAGGCCTAAACAGGTAGGTTTTCTTTTGGTATCGAAACATTAAATGGTTGTCTTTTTTTTTAAATATCAAACATATCCTACTCCTATTTACCTGCTCTGTGTAATGCCGCGTACACACGGTCGTTTTTTGCGATGAAAAAAAAACGACGTTTTCTGTGAAGTAAAAAACGACGTTTTTGAAACGTCACTTTTCAAAGACAATTTTGCATACACACCATCGTTTTTTCACAAAAAGCGAGGTTACGTTCACCACTCTTTTCCATTGAAGCTCGCTTCATAACTAGCTTCTGGGCATGCGCGGGTTGAAAAACGTCGTTTTAAACGACGTTTTCGCTACACACGGTGACTTTTTGTGAAACAAAAAACGACGTTTTGAAAAACGACACAAAAAATTCAAGCATGTTGGAATTTTTTTTTGGTCGTTTTTTTGAAGACAAAAAACGAAGTTTTGCCCACACACGATCAATTTAAATGACGTTTTAAAAAACGTCGTTTTTTTTCATCGCACAAAACGACCGTGTGTACGCGGCATAAGGGTTTTTGTACAGAGCAGCTCAGATCCTTCTCTTCTCAGGTCCCATGCCGGTGCTCCTGAACCAGAGCTCTGTGTGTCCAATCACACACTGAGCCTTGCCTTGACCCCATCTCCTAATTAGCTCACTGGCTGTGATTGACAGCACCGTGAGCCAATAGCTCCCACCGCTACAGAAAGCCAATCAGCAGTGCAAGTCCCTGGAGAGACAAGGCTCTCGTGGACATCACTGGATTGAGAGAGGGCTCATGTAAGTATAGGGGGGCTGCACACAGAAGTTTTTTTTACCTTCATGCATTAAATACATGAAGGTAAAAACCCTTGTACCTTTACAACCACTTCAATAAAAAGTAACCTTTAAGGAGGTGCCTCCAAGCGGCTGACAGATGGAGAGAAGCAAGTACAGTTAGACCCTATGAAAACATCAGCTTTGACATGTAGACTGTAAGCCAATTTGACTGTTGTGTCAAAATAAGATATCTTGCTCAGTCTGGTAGTAGTCTGAACTAAAAAGGCAAGTTGTAGGCAAGATGTTGATTTTTATACAGATTTTTTTAAAAGTGTACAATATTTTTTTTTTACATGCTTAATTTTGTTTGTTTTATTTACTCAGCTGCATCTATTAGACCCCTTTCACACTGAGCCAGTATTCAGGTGTTTTAGCACTAGAAATAGCCTCTAAAAAGCTCATGAAACTGCATCCCTTTCAGTGCAATGAGTACTTTCACACTGGGGCGATGCGCTTGCGGAACATTAGAAAGAGTCCTGCAAGCAGCATCTGGGGCGGGTTGGGAGCGCTATAAATAGCGCTCCTAAAACACACCTGCCTATTGAAATTAATGGGCAGCACTTCCAAAGCACTTTAAAAGCGCATTAAAAACTGTACTTTTTCCCTTTAAAAAAAAAAAAAAAACGCCTAAAAAGTGTTGCAAAAACCGCCGGAGCTTTAGCAGCCCTACAGTGTGAAAAGGGTCTTATATGGCTTTTGATTCACAGGGAAAATCTAATAAGTCTAATATTTTCCATTTACTTTTTAAAGCTGCCACTTTGGCAAAGTTTCCTGGGACTTCAAACGGTGTGATCAGTGACGCTCTTACGAGAACAATTCCGGTGTTGAAATATCACCTGAAGGGAAACATTGGGAACCATCAGAATACCACAAATAAAACTTGTATGTCATTTACCACAGTTAACACCACTTTCTATTCTCTGTGTTGTAGTGTTTGTATATTTACATGATAATAAAGTTGTGTGTATTGTACTGTGTTATCGTTTTTATTTCCAAATATTGCTGGTTTTATAGGCCTACAATATATAAAAATACAATATATAAATGCACAGCATTTCAAAATGTAATAGGAATGTATTTTTTTTTATTTTACATTCAGTACATTTATATTTAAAATATATTTTAAAAAACATTCTTAATATATTTTTTCCCAAATATATTGCCATATATTTGAAATGCTACAATTTTGGCCAGATTCAATTAATTTCAAAAATATATTTCAATATATTTGTGAATATATTGGGTAATGCATTGTGAAATATGTTGCAAATATATTCATAAATATATGTTAAATGCATTTAGCAATATATTTTTGCAGCCATAAATATATTGCAAAGTGCATTTTGGAATGCATTGTGAATGTATTCAGAAATATATGTTAAATGTACTTCTGAATGCATTTAGCAATATATGTCTGAATATATTCACAATGCATTCCAAAATGCATGTTGCAATATATTTATGGCTGCATAAATATATTGCTAAATGCATTCAGAAGTACATTTAACATATATTTATGAGTATATTTGCAACATATTTCACAATGCATTTCCCAATATATTCAATAATATATTCACAAATATATTGAAATATATTTTTGAAATATATTGAATCTGGCCAAAATTGTAGCATTTCAAATATATTGCAATATATTTGGGAAAAATATATTTAGAATGTTTTTTTTAAATATATTTAAAATATATTTTTCTTCCACGTGGGCATGTGCACACAATGATAACATCTATGCAGACCACAGAAGTCTAGTTGTTAGTGTGATATTCAAAAGTTCATAAGGTGTTGAATTCCCATGTGAATCTCAAATATATCGAATAAGTGCCAAGAATAGTCCAGGAAACCGTGTCTAATAGCAGAATAGAAGAAACCTCCACCTCTTAAATCGTATCTGCTTACCGACTGACACAGATCTCTGATAATTGAGATCACAAGCGCGTGTGGCTCATTAGCCCTGCAGATTCATAGGAATTTCTGTGTGTACTTCTCCACCTTTAGGTTCACAGATGGGTCTCAAGCAGGTAACCTCGCACAGATTCAGCCCAAAAGGAAAAAACAAGGATGCCAACATAGAGTAGTAACGTATGATTAAAAAACAGTTTATTAAAATAAAGTTGCACTCACATAACTGTAGAATAATATAGCGTGTATTGTTTAGTGTAGCCGGCCGGCGTAGGGAGGAGCGGCGTGCTGACGTCACCATTGTATACCTAACGACCATCCGGAAGGACGGGCGGAAAGTGAGAGCCGGCCGGCTATATTTTAAATAAACTGTTTTTTATCATACGTTACTACTCTTTGTTGGCTTCCTTGTATTTTCCTTTTGGGCTGAATCTGTGCGGGGTTACCTGCTTAAGACCCATCTGTGAACCTAAAGGTGGAGAAGTACACACAGGAATTCCTATGAAACTGCAGGGCTAATGAGCCACACGCGCTTGTGATCTCAATTATCAGAGATCTGTATCAGTCGGTAAGCAGATACGATTTAAGAGGTGTAGTTTTCTTCTATTCTGCTATTAGACACGGTTTCCTAGACTATTCTTGGCACTTATTCGATATATCTGAGATTCACATGGGAATTCAACACCTTATGAACTTTTGAATATCACACTGGTCTGCATATATGTTATCATTGTGTGCACATGTTTTTAATATGTTTCATGCTTATTTATTGATCAATTTTTGGTATTACATAGGTTATATTAATTTTGATTAGCACTTTGTTCAATCGGTTACATATTATATGTGTATATGTTATTATTGATTATGTATATTTTTATTGATCAATAGTCCCAGAACTTGTTTGAGCTTCAGGCGTTTTGGAGCTTTTGGCTTCAGGCGTTTTGGAGTGGTGATGTGAACCATCTCCATAGAGAATAATAGATTTTTTCCCCTCCAGCGTTTTGTAGCTTCAGGCTTCAAGCTACAAAACACTCAGGTGTGAATGGGGTCTAAAGTGCATGTATGGGCAAAATAATACAAAAACAAAATTTGCTACATGACAGAACACCTCACCCATTATTTATCGCTATAACATAGGGATGAGATGTTCTGTAGGCTAGGAGAAAGAACTGGGACTGTCCCAGCACACTTACTAGCTAGTCTGAAAACACACCCAAAATTACCCTGTCTAACGCAATACACGTTAAAAACAGAGGGCCATATTCAGGTACATCTGCGCATTATTGGACCGGTGTAGCGCACCGCCTTTACGTTAGACTTGCGCAATGTAGCCGCGCAATCACCCTATTCTCGCCTGCACAGCGTTATTTCTGAGGCGCAAGGTGGAGTAATACAAATTGGGAAGGATGTGGGCGTGTTACATTGAAATGAGCCGTGACCCCATGCAAATGAAGGGCCGGCCGGCTCGCGCATGCGTGCTTGAAGCAGACCATGTCAGCACCTCTGTGCGCATGCTCACAACTCGGGAACGGCGCAATCAGTGAAATTGGAAATGGACTAGGGCAAAATCATGAACTACGCAGACAGCATAAATAGACACACACAAACGCACTTCCATTGAAAAAGTACATCCCTTTGTATCCCTCCCTATACAGCAAAGTGCTTTTGTTCCGTTGTTAGTTGCGTTGTGATTTGTATTTGTCAGATTTGTGTACTGTGTGATCTAGTGTTTGTTAGAAGATCTTTGAAAGTGATTTTTGCTAAGTGTTTGTGAGATATTTTGTTTGATATTTTTCTATTTGTTTGTTTTCTTGCTTGATTGGTCGTGCTTGTTTTTGTGAGTGATTTTTGTTGACTGGGAGTGATTTTTGGTCAGAGTATGACTGAGAGGAAGAGAAAATTAAATTTTTCTTTGAGGGAGAAACAAATTCTTGCCCGGGCCATTTCCGATTATGGGCGTTTCCTCCATGGCCCGGACAGTGCCAACACCACCCCGGCCAGGAGGAGAGAGATTTTGGACATCATCACTGACCAGTGTGAATTCAGCGGGGGAGGGGAGACACCGAACCGGTCTGGGATTGAGAAAAAGATAAATGACCTCCGGCGTCTGGTCAAAAAGAAGCCCGCCAGAATGCTTGCCCATGCCAGGGGCACAGGAGGGGGCCCACCATGCCCTGTTAAGCTGACAGCGGAGGAGCGTGCGAGGCCCAGACCTTTCATAGGCAAGAAGTGGAGGGCCTGCCCGGCTATGACTCAAGTCATGAAGGCGTGATGCCAGGTAAGGTTTTTTTTTCTATCAGGTGTGTAGCATGTGTGGGGGAGGGGGTGAAAGGGAATATGTGGCAAGTGTGTGGATCCTCCAACCTGTGAATGTTTTGTGTCATCCACAGATGTGCAGGAGGGTGCTGGGCCATCTGGCCTGACCGCACCATCCCCAGGACAGCAGCCTAATGAGGCCCCCTGACAAGGCCGGAGTCCGCGGAGGTTTGAAGAGGAGGAGGAGGAGGTTGTGGAGAGGAGGAGTCCTGTCAGGCACTGGACTATTTTGTTGGAGGACTGTTCCCCTCTGAGCAGACTCTAGCCCCCCTCCCCCCCCCTCCCTAAGGGCCCCCCTCCTCCCCCAACATGGCTCCCCTCCCAAGGGCCTCCCCTTCTCCCCGGCCACAAGCATCAGCTGGAGGCAGGAAGGCGACCCAGAAGACCAGGGGGGTAGCCGATCTCCTGCCTGCCACTCTGAGAAGGGACCAGTACCTCCAGACCTGCCATCTGGGACAGGTCAGCCAGACATTGGTGCAGATGGAGGAGAGCCTGTCCTCCATCAAGGATACGCTTGGGAACCTGGACTGCCACTCCCGGGCTTTCACAAACTGCCTTAACGACCTGCAGACTACATCAGCAGGCGTTGGGCAGGATGTGAGGGCCCTTAACCAGGCTATCTAGGCCAACACGGCAACACTAGGTGCTGCCCTGGACAGAATAGCTGTGGCCTTGGAGGGCAGGCCGCCAGGTGGGCAGAGACCAGGGGCTGCTCCTGCTTCCCTGGTTTACCCCCCCTCCCCATGAGTCTCTCCTGAGGAGCCGGGGCCATGGCCGGGGGCGCCCCAGGCGTGGCTCACGTCAAGGGCACTAATTTGTTTTTCCCCTTTTTTTTGGGCCTTTTTTTTTTTTTGCTGGAAATTTTTTGATTTTGCTGGTAATTTTTTTTATTTTTTTGGTTGTGAATGCTGTTTGAATGTGGGGGTGACATTCCTGCCGGAAAAGGGGTGTCACCCTCAATTTTGGTGGAGAAGGGTTCCCCAGGACCAGGGAGAAGTGATCCCTAGGTCCGTGTGAATGGTGTATGAGTAGACAGTGACATAATTGGAGCCTTGGCGTGGCGTTGCTGCTCACAAGTCCTGCATGGTAGACTGGTGCCAATCCAATTTGATGAGGATGTGGGGTGTGTGTGCTAGGGACCACAGTGGTGTGCATGCATGCATTCTCATTGTGCCATGATTAATGTGTGTGTTTAACGTGCAAAGATGCCCAATGTGAGCTGTCTCCTGGCTGCTCTTCCATCAGAAGACGGGGTATCCTCGGTTAGGGGGGGATTGTCTGGTCAATCTGCAGGCCCTTTCTCAGTGTGAAGTTGTGCAGCAGGCAACAGGCACCGATGATATGGCACACGAAGTTTGGGGAATACAAGAGGGTACCCCCAGACTTATCCAGGCATCAGAAACGTGACTTCAGGAGGCCAAAGGTGCGCTCCACCACTGCACAGGTTTGGGCGTGGGCTTGATTGTATCTTTCCTCTCCTGGGGATTGGGGGTTCCAGATAGGAGTCATGAGATGGGGTCCCAGTGGATATGCAGAGTCACCTGTAAGGGAAAAGACAGGAGGATGTTAGACATGCATGTGCCCCTTGTGATGTGTGCATCATGGGGGGGTACAGTCATGCCTGCCACCCATGTCACTCACCAACCAGCCAGGTGTCCCCATACATGTTCTGATCGAATTCCATTCGAATGGGGCTCTGATTATAGATGTAGCTGTCATGGCTGGACCCTGGGTGTTTGGCACGGACGTGCCATATGAGGCCTTGGGCATCGACTATGACCTGTAAGTTGATGGAATGCCAATGCTTCCGATTGCGGTACATGTGCTCTGTCTCCTGGGGGGGCTGGAGTGCCACATGTGTGCAATCAATGGCCCCCACGGTGCGTGGGAACCTGGCAATTCTGTAGAAATCTGTCATTGCCTTCAGCCGCAGGTCCTCAGTGGTTGGTTTGATGATTTGGTTGGCCATGCGTCTGAGGATTGCAGGGACAACCTGGTGCACACATCTGCTCATGGAGGATTGTGACATCCCAGCCACCACTCTTTGAAAAGAGCCACTGGCAAGGAAATGGAGTGTAGCCATGACCTTGACCAGTGGCTGCACTGCATGTGAGCGGTGTGTTGGGCTGGTGATGTCCTCCTGCAAGGTTGTGGTTAATTCCAGGATGGCATGAGGGGTGAATCTGAAGATGCGATACACCTCAGAATCACTCATGCCAAAGAGGTCTATGCGTGTGCGGTATATCCTCTCCCGTGCCATCCTCCGTGCCCTCCTCCTTCTTTGCTCATCTAAAGTCAGTAGTATAGCTATGCGCGACGATGCCCCTGGCATGTTGGCATACAGATTGTTGTGCAACACGTGTGACTGCTGAGCTCCTCACTAACAGTGTTGCTTTATCTGACATGTAGACGATTTTTCTCTTTTTAGACCAGCTTTTATATGGTCTAATTTTAGACAGGACATTTTGCTGTTGCACACACTGCATAGCCTGCGCTGCCCCAACGTTCTTTTGTGGATCCCCGTAAGTCCCTCATTAGCATATTTGACTAGCAAATCAATGGTCTGTCTAGCGCAGTTTTGCGCGGACGGATGCGCCTGTCTAACGAAATTACGCTGGACAAAAAAAAGTAGATTTCTTGCGTATCTCGTTCTGGGGATGCCGTGCATCGAAACGCATGCGCACATTTAGGCTTACGCCGCGCATCTTCTGTTACGCAGGCGTAATGGCTCTATGAATCTGGCCCAGAGTTTTTTGTTGCACATATATGTGGAAGCCACAGTGCCCAGTCAAGGTTCTTCTGTAAACTGCAGTCCTAACTCTATATTTTAGAGAGTCTCCAAGTTGGAGCATGTATAGCAGTGGATAAATTAAGGGTGGGTTTGCCTGGAGGGAGCCTACTCCTCCTTAAATGCACAGGGACACATTGTACGCCCAGCAGGAGCGCAAAAAAAAAAAATTGCGGGAATCCCGCTTTGAGAATTGGTAATGTCTTAATCACCTAGGAATTTACAGTGGGACATTTTTGTTTGTTTGTAAAGTTCATCTGTAGGAGGCCTAAAATTGTAAATTCCTAGGTGATTAAGACAATACTATTCTCAAAGCGGGATTCCCGCAATTTTTTTTTTAAAGTCAGCAGCTACTAACAGTGTAGCTGCTGACTTTGAATAAGGACACTTACCTGTCCTACTTGCCCGCGCTGATGGCCCCCCCGATGCCGATCCCACGATCGATGCAGGTCCCGCACTGCCATTCACACTAGGGGAAACAGGCAGTGAAGCCTTACGGCTTCACTGCCCATTTCCTACTACTGCGCATGCGCGAGTCTCGCACCACCTTGTGAATGGGCGGCTGCTCTCTAAGAACACACACAGTTCCCAGAAAGCAGCGCGCCCCATTCACTAGGAGAAGATGAAGAAGGAGACCATCCGCGGCTGCGGAAGAGGCAGATTACAGACTTCTGCATAGCAACAGGTATTTCGGGTGAGTATAAAAAATTTATGATTTTTTGTAAAATTTAGTTTTCCTGAGTGGAACTCCGCTTTAAGTAGAAATTAATACACATTAAACATTTAAACTCTTATTGTACAGTGCTTTTTTTTTTTGTTATAAATATACAATTCAAATATTCTAAAGTGATGATGCTTCCAGGCATAATATAGGTCTAAATGGTCATTTAAATTCAAAGCCTAGCCGATATGAGAACTAAATAAATTAATAATCAGGTTTGTATGGGAGTAGCAACGGTGGATAATTGCCATGATGAGAAGACTGAGAGCATAATATGTGAATTAATTTTAATTTACGTTTCCAAAAGGATGTGCATAGACCATGCACTTTACTGCTTTTGGTTCATCAGCAGACAGCATCAAAAATCCTAATGTCCTCCAATACAAAAGTATTGAGCAATCAGTGAAAGTAAAATCTAATTAAAGTGTAGATCCACATGCCTTCAAGGAGTTTTCATAAACCAGCTAAAATGAACTTACAGGTTATAGAACTAAAGTAAGATAATTAAAGCAGCATAAGAAACCGTTTCAGTTGTAATATTGCTCTATATTATATTATAGATTCAATGGTTCCATATTGTGTATATATAAAAAAGGAAAAAAATCCAGGCTCGCTGATTACCTTTACAATTAGACGTCAAGTCCAGTCCATCATAGCCTAAAGAAAAAAAAACACAATTAATTTTATATTCTACAGCAATTACATGCCTGACCTTTCCAACAACACAGTCCCTGTTTTTAAGAGGTCTATTTCACTTTTAGGCAATTTATATTGTAAAAATCAATAGATGTCACAATTTGGCTTATAACCGAATATACAGCAACATATTGTAGTTGTGCACACTTATTTATGATGTATATTTATTCTCCTATTTAGCAGAACCAAAGAACCAGCCATTAAGGATTATTACTGTGTAGTCTTGCTTCTCGTAGATTACTTATTTACTTATATTCTATCCTTGTGAGAACTGAAGTGTTAAAGTGATATTAAAGTGTTACTAAGCCCACAACAGTAAAATCTGTCTGTAAATTCAGAATAGCATGCTTGTTATACTCACTGTGGAACTTAAAGAGGAGTTCCACCCAAATTTGGAACTTCCTCTTGTTCCACTCCTCACCCCCATACATGCCACATTTGGCATGTCATTTTTTTTGGGGGGGAGTGGGGGCTTCAGTAGGAGTGGGACTGTCCCACTTCCTGCTTCCGCCGAGGGGCTGGTTAGGCGATTAAGCCTTAATCGCCTACACCAGCCCCTCCCTGTAGGCGATCACATGGGACACTGACAGGTCCCATGCGATCGCCTCTCCAATCAGCGGCGAGCCGCGCCAAAGGCTGTCACGGCTGGGTGCCCACAGTCGAGATGGAGACGCCGGCTGGGGAGGGGGGGAGAGGAGCGGAGCCCCGGTCGGCGCGTCGCTGGAACGCAGGAGCAGGTAAGTGAGTGTTTATTAAAAGCCAGCAGCTACACTTTTAATAAACACAATTTTGGCTGGAACACCCCTTTAAGGGGTTAATCATCTGCATTGTGTAAAAAGGCTCTTTGATCCTGTATGCACAGATCCTCCCCCTCCTGCAGGATCTCTCTGGGCAAGTCCAGATAAGACACAGCCAGAGTAGTCCTGCTGCACATTCTTTTTTTTTTTTAAATATTCATTCTTTATTTCTTTTCATATCATACAAAATGTTCAGTTGTTCATTTAAAAAAAAACCAGAGGAGACTGTTCGTTATAACTATAAACACATAATTTAAACATTGATATACATTGTCCTATCATAAATCTTAACTTATCAGGAGGTGGGTAATCTCTTAGTTAAGGGGGGAACACCCACTCTTTCTCATTCTAGTTGATATTATCGCTTTTACCTACTTGGCCCCTCTCCTTTGACCCTTTCCAGCCGACATTCCTCTCTCCTCAGGTGATACACCCTTTTTTTCTCCAGCCATGGCCTCCACATGTCCTCAAAGTCTCTAAGTTTTCCCCTTTTTATATAGACTGCTCTTTCTTTACAGAGGGACTCATTGACTGCCTCAATCCAGTCCCTTACTGCCGGTGGTGAAGTTGCCTGCCACCTCATGGCTATTAGTTTTCTAGCTTGGAATAAACATCTTAATATTACGACTGTGGTATTTCTTTTCTCCTTCCGTTCCTGCCTATAACCCAGTACACACAGTGTGGCCTCCATTTCTAGTGAGATTGTAAATATATCTCTCAAGGTGTCCAGCACACCCTTCCAGTACCGGACCAGCTTTGGACAGCGCCACACCATGTGTACTAGGTCTCCCTGCCCCGGCATCTAGGGCATTTATCATCTGGTCTTTTGCCGAATTTAAAAAGTGTCTTTGGCGTATAGTAAGCTCTATTTATCAACATCAGGTGGGAGATTTTCTGGGGGGGTGAAAGTGACACCTTTGATCCCATCTCTAATATTCTCTTCCACTGTTCTTGTGATATTTCCCCTATATCTTCCTCCCATCTTTCTCTTACTTTGAGCAGATGTGCCCCTGTATTGATCTTTTTGATTATCTGCGTGTATATTTCAGATATGAGGCCCTTAGTTGGTCCCCCTTTAGCTAATTTTTGAAACAGGAACATTTTGGACCACACTAATTTTTGTGTCCTAAACTGGGCTTCAAGAGCGTGGCCTACTTGTAAATAGGTAAAGAATGAGTGTTGCGGGACATTAAATTCTAATCTCAGATCCTGAAATTTTTTATAGGTATCGCCCTCATACAGATGTATCAACCTTTTTATACCGCATTTTTCCCCATTCCCCCACCTTTCCTAACCGTAGTATTTCTTGTAACTTAACATTGTTCCACAGGGGAGTATACTCATTAAATCCAGTGTAGCCCATTAGCCTCTTAAC
This sequence comes from Rana kukunoris, assembly GCA_029574335.1. NCBI lineage: Eukaryota > Metazoa > Chordata > Amphibia > Anura > Ranidae > Rana > Rana kukunoris. The sequence goes on from JAJQKJ010002061.1 coordinate 17,985, forward strand.
TTTTTCCCAAATTTTTATTATCATTTTAACTGTTGGTATCCTATATCTAAAGGAGTTTGCTTCGAGTAATTCAATGACCGAGTCATGTGGGGCCCCACTCAGCATTACTCTCCCCTCTAGAGGTCTCCCCTCCCTGGGTATTACATCCCATTAGTTGTTGCAATTGTGCTGATAGATAATAAGCCTCAGGATGGGGGACAGCCAATCCCCCTTCCACTACTGGAAGCTGCAGTGTACGCAATCGAATCCTGGGTTGTCCCCCTTTCCATATTAGTTCCCTAAAAAGGGTTTCGATTTTGTTGAACCATTTTCTACCAATCCAGACCGGGCTATTATGCATTATATACAGCAGCTGTGGCTGCCAGATCATCTTAATTAAGCTACATCTGCCAGCCACTGATAACGGGAGCCTTTTCCAGATACCAATTTTTTGTTTAAATTTAACCAGTAGTGGGGTTAGGTTTTTATCTATGTATTGTTTGGGGTCTTTCGTTACTCGTATTCCTAGATATTTCAATGTATCCACTACCTTCACTTGTGGTATTCCCACTATCCCAGCTTCTCTAATTGGATCTACCGGTAATAGCTCTGATTTTCCCCAATTTATTTCCAATCCCGTGAAGCTACCGAATTCCTCCACTATGCTCATGGCTCTTACACCAGGGAATGTTCCGTGTCGCCCAGATAGAGAAGGATATCATCGGCATAGAGCGCGATTCTTTCGTCCCCCATCTTTCTTTGGAATCCAAGTAACTCAGTACTTGACCTTATGGCAATCGCCAGTGGTTCCATCGCTAGGGCAAAGAGAAGGGGTGACAAAGGACACCCCTGTCTCGTTCCCCTCTCTAGGAAAATCTTTTTGAAAATTCGTTATTAATTTTAATTTTGGCACTAGGGTCATTATAAAGCATTTTTATCCAGCCAGTAAATTTCGGACCAAATCCGAACTTTCCCAGCACCCTCCAGATATATCCCCATTCTACACTGTCAAATGCTTTTGTCACATCTAGTGACACTACAGCTCTCGTTCCCTCTAAATCTGTCGGGGTTTGCAAATTTAAAAAGGTCCTTCTTATATTTGTACTGGTGGATCTATTAGCTATGAATCCCGTTTGATCTGGATGGATCAGTTTTGAAATCAATCTATTAAGTCTCGCAGCCAAGACCTTAGCTACTATTTTGGCGTCCGAACACAAGAGGGAAATTGGTCTGTATGACGCTGGGTCTAAGGGGTCCTTGCCTTCTTTTAATATAAGTATTATGGTTGCCTCCATCATTGACACTGGGAGTCTCCCCTCAATGTCTGCTCCATTCAATGCTTTTAACAGCTCAGGAAGTAATATTTCTCCATAGTACTTATAAATTTCTGTCGGGAGTCCATCTGGGCCAGGTGACTTTTGATTTGCCATATCAGCTACTGCTTGCTGTATTTCTGTTAATGATATCGGGTGTTCCAACTCGTCTCTTTCTACTTGGGTGATAGCTGGAATCTCTAACCTCCCCAGGAACTCCTCCATCTCTGCCTCCATCCCCACCTTCTGTGTAGTATACAGCTTTTCGTAATATCCCTGAAATGTTCGCACTATCTCTGCTGTATCTGTTGTTATTATTCCTCCTGCAGTTCTGATGGCCCGAATATCAGAGGGTGGAGAGTTTGACTTCACCAATTGCGCGAGCATCCTTCCAACACTCTCACCCTCTACAAAGGATGCTTGTCGCACAAAGATTCGTCTAGTCTCCACCTCTCTCATAATTACCGTCCTATACACTATTTGTTTATCTAGCCATATTGCTTTTTCTCTGGCGTTGGGTCAATAACATAGTTATTTTCTGCCACCAGTACTTCTCTACGGGTGTTTTGTTCATCTTTTCTCGCCTGTTTATTAATTTTAGCCACCTGTTGGATCAGGATACCCCTCAGGTATGCCTTCAGGGTATCCCATATTATTCCCGTCCCTGCGGAGCCTTCATTTAGTTCCACAAATTCCCTCAGTTTGGGCACTATCCCATCTGTTTCTTTTATTATCTCTAACCAGTAGGGGTTAATTCGCCATTCTTTCCTAATTTTTTGTCCTTCCAGATTTATTATTAGGATCATTGGGGAGTGGTCCGAGACTCCTCGTGGCAAATACTCTATTTTTCCTATGCTCCTTAGTGCTCTCTCGTTCCCCAGGGCCATATCTATCCTGGAGAGTGTGGAACGCGTGCTTGAGCAACAGGAGTATTGCTGGATGCCCGGGTTCCTCACTCTCCACATATCTACTAGTCCAACTTCTTCCATAAGTTGGCTCAGCCGGCTTTTCCCTATGGGGTCTGAGTATGACGGTACCGGAAACCTATCGGCCCCTGGATCTAAGACCTCATTGAAGTCTCCTACTACTACTACCGGTATATTTTCCTTCCCTTGTATAAATTCATTTAATCTTAACATTATATCCATTTTAAAAGGCGGAGGGATATAAACATTCGCTATTACATAAGTTCTACTATGAATTGTACAGTACAAAAAAACATATCGACCATTCTCATCTGTGCTGATCTGCCTGCAAGAAAATGCCACCCCTGCTCTAACCATTACACCCACCCCTCTCGAATAGGAAGAGTGGAATGAGTGAAACTGAGTGGGGAATTTTCTACTATAGAACTGTTGGATTGTATCCTTTGTTAAGTGTGTTTCCTGCAGACAGATCAGGTCCGCCCCATACTTTTCCATAGTGGAGAGTACTGCTGCTCTTTTGGCTACTGTTCCCAGTCCCCTAACATTCCATGAACCTATCTTTATTATCCTATTCTGCATTCAGCAGCGAGGAATATAGGATATTGATAAGAATCTCGTCCACTTCACCCATGGGAATTCCCAAAAAAAGTAAACAACAAAAAAAACAACAAAAATAAATAAATAAATAAATAAATAAATAAAAATAGCAAGCTCAAATACATAACTCTTTGCTATCCCTATTTCATTATCGTAGCCAGTGATCCTAAACCTACTTTTCATTAATCATATCGCTCAATCATTGTGACTCGAATGTACATATAGGTGTATATATCATCAAAAATTATTTCTGTGCAAATTTCAATCTCTATTTTTGTGTAGCAATCTTCTTCCCATTGTGTATTACCTTGCCATCTTACAGTGTATTTAGATATTCGTGCAGTAACAATGATTTTCGTGTTCTCCATATCATTAAAAAAAAAAGGAAAATTAATATTTCTATACAAATTTCAAACTCTATTTTTGTGTAGTTTTCTCCTTCACATTGTGCATTACCATACATCCTTCCGTTATTTTTCGTTATTTGAGCAACACCATTAACTTCCAAACTCTCCTTCAAATCGTTTTTTCCATATCTTAATGAACAATTCTCCCCTGTCTGACCTTTGATTCCCCATTCCCTTCCCCTCCCTCCCCCCCTGTCCCCTCCTCCCTCGAAGCACATCCCTCCCCACCCACCCCCCCCACCCCCTTCCTGGTGTCCCTCCCGCTTCCATACCCCCATCCCTCTCCCACCCTCCCTCCACCATCCTGGTGTATCTCTACGGGGCCTATAGTGACCACTATCCACACCACACATCCTTCACTCCCACCTACCCATTCAACATCTGTGCGTGTCCCACCCCTCTCTCCACTCCAACATTTATACACCTCTCTGTCCCCTCACAGGAAAAAAAATAAATAAATAAAGATAAAAAAAAAAAAAAATAAATAAAAATAAACAAACAAAAAAAAAAGGGGGGGGGGAAGAGGAAAGGGCAAAGAAAAGAGAAAACCCTGGATATCTTTTCTTCCTCCTCCTCACTCAGCCACTCCGTCTATGTCTATGTCCTTTTTCCTCTTCTCCACCCCCATCTACCACTTATCTTTATTTTCTTCCAGCCACCTTTCTACACTTGCTGGGGTGTCAAAGATCTGGGATCCTCCCAGCGCCACTATCCTTAATCGCGCCGGGTATAACAGAGCATACGTCAGCCTATGTTTCTGCAGTATACGCTTAACAGCCGTAAACTCTGCTCTACGCCTCTGCAGATCCGGCGAGAAGTCAGAGTAAACCGAAATTTTAACCTCTTTGAACATAATCTTCCCCGCCTCTCTAGCTATCCTCAAAAGTGTCACTTTGTCCCTGTAATTAAGGAATTTCAATAGGAGCGGCCTGGGGTGTCCCCCTGTAGGGGGGGCCCTAAATGGTACTCTATGTGCTCTTTCAATTGAAAATGATGCTGAGAATGTTTCTCTTCCAAAAGACTCAATGAGCCATTTTTCCAAGAAGTCCACTGGGTTGGCGCCCTCGCTTTTTTCCGGCATTCCAATCAGCCTGACATTGTCTCTTCTAAGCCTATTCTCCATCTCATCCATTTTTGATGTATATCTGCCCATCTGTTCCTTCAGGAGTTTCATCTCATTTATTAATGGGTATACGTCATCTTCCAATTGACTAGTCCGTGTCTCCAGGGCAGTTGTTCTTTCTGCCGTTTTTTTGTAGCTCTGATCGAACCGCTGCTAGGTCCTCCTTTACCGCCTTCATCTGGGCGCACAGCTCTGTTAATGTATCTCTACATGCGTTCACCACTGTGAACACGTCTTTTATTGTTGGTTCCATTTCTGACAGTGGGCACGGGTCGGTCGTTGCCGCAGGGTTTTGTTCTATAGGTCCTGGGGTTTTATTACTTGAAGCTTTAGTAGTTGAAGAGCTTGCTGTACCCTGCAGGACTGTACTTGAGGGTTGCCCCAGGCTCCTTCTATCTGCTGCAGCTCCCTGCTGTGCTTTAAACTGCGTTCCCCTTTAGGTTGATGTTGGCGACTGTGCAGAGGGGTGGGCATATTGTTCAAGTTTTGCTGCTGCTGTCTGTTGCATGTTCTTCTCTTTAGCCGATCGAAGCTGCTGCATTACTGCGCTCTCGCATAGGGGGCTCAAAATGCCCCAAATAAAAAAAAAAAAAAAAAAAAGACGTGTTGCGAAGAACACAGGGCCTCTCGGTCCCTGTGTATTTACCACTTATTGTCTGTTGCCCCTCCTGGGTCTGGGCATACGACAAATATTAACAGCACTTTAGCTTTACGTAACAAGCATAGCTTATTGAGCAAATGTAACAGAAACCAGCAGCCTTACAGTCCGTGGTAGATCAGACAATCAGTTTTATAATTCTTAGTCTCATAAGCAGTCCTTAATATCAGACATTCTCCTTCATAGGGGAGTGCGTACAAAATTATGCTCAAGCACCCACAGTAGCAAGCAAGCAAGCCAGCAAAAGAAAGAGAATCCACTGGCTTTTTATCTAGGGGTCAGGGGTCAGCGTTACCTTCTTACCGTACGTGCAATGCTGCAATGCTGCGCCCAAGCATATGCATACGGGAAGCCAGCTAGCAATGATTTGTATGTGATGGCTTACTGGTAGTAATCATATTCACCAGCTAGAGGCGGCGGCAATAGTAATCAATAGCATTCATCAGCAGCGCCTTATTATCAGTCTATTACTGCCTATAGCCTATAGCTCATATGTAAACTTGTGACTTTAGAGGATGGGTCATATGCGGATATACAGTACTCAAGAGGGATAAGAGTGTGCAGAGTTTAAACGGTGTTAGTATTCCATAAATGATCCAGTACAGCAACACATAGCAATTATCAGCTCTCAAATAATAATCGTCAGCTGTGGTACTATAGGGTCAATAAGGCAATCAGGCAAGCATATATGAGGGGCCCATCCGCCAGCAGCCAAACAATCCTTGATAGTGCATAAATCTCAGCACAGGTTTACACTTTTTCCTTTCAGCAAAAAAGGATCAACTGAGGCATTTAGCCTTGAAGAGGGTATAGAATTCCACCGATCTCATTATAGTTTATAAAAAGCATTCAGTGAAACACAGCATAAGGACAGAGCAGTTCAGTGATGATGTCAATCCAAAACAAAATTCCTGCTCAGCAGCCTATCACAGTCTGTTAAGGGCTGCTACTCACGTGTCCCATGTGGTCTGTGTGCGTTCTGTTCACTGCAATATCACCGCTCCCAGCAGCTTTCCAGTAGTCCGTATCTCAGTGCTTGCTTCCCAGGGTCTCCATCTGCTCTCCACTCGGCAGCTTCTTATCTCCCTTACACCGCGCTGTCCTATCTCTCCTCCTTCTCCTCACAGATTGTGGACAGCTGACAGCTGCAGGCTCCGTGTATTCCTTTGCAGTGATTTGCGAGAGAGCAGAGCGAGGCTAGGCTCAGAGGACTAGGCACCCATGTACCAGTTCGGGTAGCACTGGAAACAGCCGCGGCGGTGAGTAAGTGACTGTATCACCCGTCCACTCTCCTCCTCCAGGAGCAGGTAAGTGAGTGTTTATTAAAAGCCAGCAGCTACACTTTTTGTAGCTGCTGACTTTTAATAAACACAATTTTGGCTGGAACACCCCTTTAAGGGGTTAATCATCTGCATTGTGTAAAAAGGCTCTTTGATCCTGTATGCACAGATCCTCCCCCTCCTGCAGGATCTCTCTGGGCAAGTCCAGATAAGACACAGCCAGAGTAGTCCTGCTGCACATTCTTAGTTTGATCTCTGTTGCTGGAGAGAACATTTCCTTGTTGACATGAGCTGTTCAGGTCACATGGTATTACGTCACACATTTGGGCATGTATACAGATCCTAAATGACAGCTCAGTCCCTCACTCCTCCTCCATGCCTAGTAACTAAAAAAGAACATGGTGGGTGGTATCCCACATCTCGATTCATGGATGATCCGCCTCCCGTAACAGCATGAGGACACAGGGTGTGGTGGAAATCTCCTCCTACCTGAACACTCAACACTTTGGCAGACCCTGCAGTTTATAATGTGACCGTGGTATACAGATCGGCCAAAAAGGTATATAGTGGCAGTATTTTAATATAACAAGAAGATTCATAAGCTGTGAGGGGGAATGAAATCATTTCATATTACTGTATTTAGTAACACTTTTTTAATAACAAACATGTTATACTTACCTGCTCTGTGGAATGGATTTGCACAGAGCAGCCCCGCAATCTTCTTCTTCTCAGGTCCCACACAAGCACTCCTGGCTCCTTCCCCCTGCTGAGGGCCCCCAATAGCAAGCTGCTTGCTTTTTACTGTTTTTTTTGCTGCTGTTTTGTTGCATTGTGAGTTTTAACCCCTCCCTCACTGAAGAGCCAAGGACTGAGCAGTTGTCCTGAAGCAAAGAATTTTCTGAAGGAAACTGGAGAGTTCAGCTATCCTGGAGAGACATTTGCGAGAACAGAACTGAGCTCTAAATCTAAGATTTTGTCCTGTTTTGAAGCATACTGTAAGTGCCAGTTGCTTTCTGAGACAACTCTTACAGGGTCTCAGTTCTGGCAATTCCAAAAAACCCTTGGCATAAAGATAGTTCAGAGAAGCCAAGCCTAGTCCAGAGTATATAATAAAAAAAAAGTGAATATAAAAAAAAAAGTGTCCTCCTGTTCCTATTCACCATGCCTTGGGTCTCCAATATCACCCGCACCTCTCCCCATGCCAAGTTCTACAAGCAATACACTACAAAACTACAACCTCTACACTCTTTATTGAAGCTAGAGTGAAATATTGTACCTGCTGGGTGTCTATAGTTTGCCTGTGAAAACGTCTTTGAGAACCCGGGTCTTGCCCGAGGGAACATGTATCAATGGGAAAATGTTTTAAAAAGGAGCAGGACTCCTGAATTTTTTTATTTTTTATTTAAGCATCATTAAAATCACTGATCTAGGAGCAGTGATTTTAATGATGCTTAAATAAAAAATGAAAAATTCCTTTAAATATTCTACCTGCTGGGTGTCTATACCTGTGATAACATCTTTAAATAGCACAATCACCTGCCTGCCAGTAGATTAGGCTAAGCTATACAGTGTATAAATATGTGTACAACTAGGGATGTATATATATCCTCTACACACTGTAAATTAAGCTAAACTGACTAGCCTGCCTGCTCTATCTAGCTATATAAAAAGACTATCTCTCTGTCTCTAACTGATCTCTGTTCAGTGCTGGAACACACTACACGAGGCCGCCCAGCAGGCGGCCTTATATAGTGTGGGGCGTGTGCTAAAGCCCTGAGCCATAATTGGCCAAAGCCACCCTAGCTTTGGCCAATTATGGCTCTCCGTTTTTTGCGCGCTGTGATTGGTCAAGCATGCAGGATCATTGTGCATGTTTGGCCAATCATCAGCGCGCAATGCCGCAGTGAATTATGGGCCGTTGCGCGTCACTCGAATTTAGCGCGAACGGTCCGTTTTGTTTGAATATCGTCGAACGTACGAACAGACAATGTTCGAGTCGAACATACATTCGAATTGAAAGCGGAGCTCATCCCTAGTGAAAAGCACAGGGCACCAGTGGTGGACCTGCAATTCTGGTGTTCAATAGAAAATGCCAATCAAGCTCCATGGTGCTGGGCAGCCTCAGGCCACCCTTATGAAGTCTGTTTCTAATTGTTTGGTCAGAGACGTTTACACCAGTGGCCTGCTGGAGGTCATTTTGTAGGGCTCTGGCAGTGCTCATTCTGTTACTCCTTGCACAAAGGAGCAGATACCGTCCTGACGATGGGTTAAGGACCTTCAATGGACCTGCTCCTAGACTAACTACTTGTCTCCTGGAATCTCCTTCATGCTCTTGAGACAGTGCTGGGAGACTCAGCAAACTTTCTGGCAATGGCATGTATTGATGTGCCATCCTGGTGGAGTCGGACTGCCTGTGCAACCTCTATAGTGTGCAGGTATCACCTCATGCTTCCAGTAGTGTCACTGACCCTAGCCAAATGCAAACCTAGTAAAAAACAGTCAGAAAAGATAAGTAGGGAAAAAATATGTCAATGACCTCCACATGTAAAACCATTGCTGTTTTAGAGGTTTGTGAAGACGTGATTATGAAACGTAAATCAATTCATTTCAATGGGCAGTGTATACACATATTTAGCTGTTTGCCTTGGGTTAATCTTTCATTTCTTTATAAACATCATGCAAAAATGAGTTACAATAGCATTAATTTGTACTGCGTGGTGGAAAAAGACATACACAACCTGAGCACGCAGTCTGTCAAAGGGATTGTGGAACACGCACTTGCTACTAAAATTTATGCAAAAAGCAGAAAGCTAGTCTCAGGATGAGAAGCTTGGCAGCACAGATAAATTAAACAAGGTCTCTGGTGCAGCTTGGCAGTACAGGCAGATTGAATATACTTTAATTAGGAAATTTGTCCTTACGATTTAGGAAGACAGTCAAAATCCATTATATAGTTGAATGTATATTGTGGGTTTGATTCACTGTCTTGTTTATTTCTCTATTGCTGTATTCATACAATAGAAGCAAGGCGCAAGGGCACTGATGCGAAAATTGCCAGTTTTAAAAGTGAATACGCCTCAGGTGCCAACTTTCATGAGTCAGATGTTTAGTTTGCAAACAAAAACATTTACAAAGCCATCCAACAAGCAGTTTTTTAGACTGGCCAACATGGGCAGAGATCACATTGAGAATGATGGGCATTGAATGATTCTCTACATACTCAAGTGATATCTCGTATCTGGGGGTTAAGCAAGAAAGCGACCTTTATGGACCATTCATGGTGATCCTAAAGCCTCTTACACACAGTACGTTTTTTTCATTTAGTCTGCATGAGGAGGTCTATTTACTAACTTTTAGATGTGCTGTGCTATTGTGTTCTGATGGGGGACTGCCCACCAGCCCACAACAGAACACGCCGTTCAGCATTTGCAGCCATTGGCTAAGAGCGCTCATCGGATGGTGATTGGCTGCTGGTTTAGAAGCATGCTCTTTAGACTGAAGCTGGTCGAGAAATCAGCTTCTGTCAAAGACCTGCACAAATGGGCCAAATGTTGGCTGGTTCGTATTGTACCAGCTGATATTCTGCCCATGTGTATGGGGCTTTACATGATTAAACATTACAACATAAACTGGTTTGTGGCTCAATTTAATTCCTAAATTCAGACTGTGATGGAGTTGATAAAATGATTATTTTATGTCTGTTATTTCTCTCTTTTAAACACTCAAATATTGTTATTCTCTTTTCTTTTTTATTATTTTTATTATTTATGTTCTTTCTTTTTGTGATTTTATATATATATATATATATATATATATATATATATATATATACATTTATATATACTGTATATATAGCACTACACCAAGAAGAAGCTGCTGGTTTAATTTGGGTGGCAGGTCACCTCTGCATCTCCGCCGTCTAGGGTACTGGATGAGAGCTGTGATAAAGTTAATGTCCACACTGTCAATGTCTTTTCTGTGCTTTTATTACCCAGCCGGGTAAAAACGGTAAAAGTAGTAATAGGTGAATGGATAGAAGAAATGGAAAATGGCGGATACAGGATTAACTGGTTACTGGAAACAGTCCTGCTTCCAGCGACAACTTTCTTTTCCACTCTAGCCAGAGTGGGTACAGTGCACCTGGATAGGCCTCTCTCACCAGCCTAGCAGCCAGAGTGTCACTCGGAAACTTTAGGGTGAAGTCTCTGCCACCGACCCTCTTAAAGGTGGAAATAATGGGGGCGTGGCCAGGCAGCGGATGTAGCCGGACGCACATTCAGATCCTCTCCGCCGATTCTCCTGAAAGACTCCTGAAAAATAACAGACCTACCTGCTGTTTCGGCCCGATCGCTGCTGGAAGGTCCGCTGCATACTCCGGTACCGTCTGTGTCCTGAATCGAGCCCGATGTCCGCCGCTAAACAGCAATACGCGGCCCGGTCTGGGGACAGCATGTCCCATCAAAATGGCGCCCAGGCCCGACGAACGCCTAAAGAGAAACACAGGGAGGGAGCAGAAAAACTTTTCTCCATGACGCTCGCCACGGACTCTAATACTCACCTGGCAAAACAAGGGGAATCATCCGGCGGATCGTCGGATGCGGATGACACTGTTCCCCTGGAGGATGGGGGTGGATCGGGATTCCCCTGGAACGCTGTGAGTACTCCTGATGGCAGCTCTGCTAGGCCTCAGGCCTCCACCAGCCCTGACACAGACGGTGAGCCCTCTCTTAGAGATATATTCACTGCTATAACCTCCTGCAATACCTCCATTACTGCTCTAGCTGCTGATATTAAGGGAGTGAAAGCAGAAATATCCTTTCTGAGGCAGGATGCACAAAAGTTGAGGGAAAAGGACCTCTGCAGTGGAAGGTAGAGTGAGCTCCATTGAGGATGACATGGCTCCCATGCAGAGGGATCTCACGTTTAACAACCACCTTCTAACACAACATTCATCTCGCTTGGAGGAGTTAGAGAACAGAATGAGAAGAAATAATGTTAGGTTGGTGGGTCTGCCCGAAAGAGCGGAAGGGAAAAATCCGGTTGAATTTATTGAGAACTGGTTGGTGAATGCATTTGGCAAGGAAGTGTTCACTCCATTGTTCTCTGTGGAGAGGGCACACAGGGTGCCTGCCAGGCCTTATCCACCGGGGGGCCCCCCGAGACCTTTTCTTTTCAAGCTACTTCACTACAAAGATAGAGATGCTATACTTCACAACGCCAGGATTAAACCGGAGGCCATGAGAGTAGATAACGCAAAAATTTCTTTCTTCCCTGATTTTTCTGCTGAGTTACAAAAGCAACGCGCAAAGTTCCTAGATGTTAAACGGCGCCTCAGAGCTCTAGATGTCAAATATGCCATGCTATACCCCGCCCGACTGAGAGTAGAAGCACTAGGCTCCGTTCATTTTTTTGATTTACCTTCTGCAGCCGCACAATGGATGGACCGAGAAGAAAGATCAATCAAGGAAAGCAGAAACCAACGCCGGGCACAGCAAGACGGGTGATGTACTGTTCAACTTATCCTGATTCTTACCTTCTTTTACCAAGGCGGAAGAGGTGCTAGGATTTGACTTCCCCCCCCTTTTTTGTTTTCTTCTGTCTGACATCAGGGTTACCTGATCTAGCTGCTGAGAAGTTTGGACGCTTAGGTGCGCTTCCACTGCTGCCCCCATGATGGTCTAGTACAGACCTCCTTTTGCCCTGCGGCACCCAAGTTTGGCCATGTTGGCCTGTTATTCTTCAATGTGTTTTTCTTCGTTTTTTTATTTTTGTTTATTGTTGCTGGACTCATACTTATATGAAGGCTCTACGAAGGAATTACCGTCACCATTATTCCAGATGGTTACTGGGGCCCCTGGCCCCCTTCGACCTGCTACTTGTGCATGCTCCTGTATCCATCTCCAATTGAAACTCCCACCGCTACTGTGTTACCCCCCCCCCCCCCAAGTTTTTCTTTTCCTTTTATTATTTTTATGTTCCCCAGAAGTGTTCAATGATATGATGCTGTTTTTATGGTCCAATGCCCCCTGCTACCTTAACTGCAGGAGATATGTCCTTGCTCGGTATATCCTTGTTGTAACAGTATATGCTCTACAATGTCTAAGCTAACCAGAATTGTGTCCTGGAATGTCAGGGGGTTGGGCAGCCCTGTTAAGCGCTTGGCTGTGCTCCGCACGATCAAGCGGTTGGGCGCGGATGTCATTTGCCTGCAGGAGACTCACTTCTCCCCGTCCTCTACACCTCAATTTGCAAAACGGCAGTTTGGGCACCAATACCATGCTACATTCTCGGTGTACTCGAGGGGAGTGAGCCTCCTGGTTAGACGGGGTGTACAATTTTCAGCATTAGAGGTACGAATTGACCCAGAGGGTCGGTATGTTTTTGCTCTATGTTCACTATACGGGACTAAATGTATCCTTGCAGGACTATATATTCCCCCTCCTTTCTCCGCTAATACCCTGAAATTGCTGACAGATTTTCTTGCCCGCTTCCCGGGCATACCGGTTGTTGGTGTTTGGGGATTTTAATAATTGTCTAGACCGTACCAAAGATAGATTGGCCAGTCGTGGGAGGCCGGAACTGCAAAGGCAATCGGGCCCTACCCCATTTGCTCGTTTGCTCATGGAGATGGGCCTGATAGATGTATGGCGGGCACGCAACCCAGATACCCTTATGTACTCCTGTCAATCTGCTTCGGTGGGGGCCTGTCCAGAATTGATCTGGGGTTGGGGAATGATTTACTGATGGCAATGTTAGAATCTTCACAGTATCACCCCCGACAGGTCTCGGATCACTCCCCCCTATCGATAGATGTTCATTTTGGGGCGCGTAGGGGTAACACCCTCTGGAAACTTAACTCTTTTTGGCTCTCACTTATTCCTGAACCAGACCCCATCCCTGATCTACTACAAACTTTTTTTAGACATAACCTAGACTCGGCGGGGTTGGATGTGGTCTGGGAAACGGCTAAGGCCTTTCTAAGAGGACAGTTTATCAGAGCGGTTTCCCAGATCAAGTCCTCCACCAAAGAGTGGGAGATGTCAATCCTGGAGGAGGCCCGCGCCTCGGAAGCTAAATATGTAGCCAATCCCACAGATGATACGAAACGCACGTGGCTGGCTGCCCAGTCTATGCTGAGAGATCTCTCTCTACAACTAGCTGAGAATAAACGATTTTTTTTGCAACAAAGTCATTTTGAGGAGGGTGAGAATACAGGGCATATGCTGGCACTAGTAGCCAGATCGCAGCAATCATCCGCACATATTGTATCCATATTAGGGGTTAATGGGATTCCCTGTTATTCCACTCACGATATTATGAATGTTTTTAAAACCTTCTTTCAAGATGTTTATTCATCCAAGGTTAGGCCCTCCCGAAGTGATATTGGCGCATTTCTAGACAGATACCCTTTGCCCTGTTTGTCCACTTCGGATGCTGCTGTACTTAATGCCCCGTTGACCGAGGAGGAACTGTTGGAAGCTTTGGCACATGCAAAAAATGGTAAGGCTCCGGGAGCTGACGGGTTACCATCCGAAGTCTACAAACGGTACTCGACCCAACTTCTTCCAGTTCTGCTTAAAGTGTACAATCATGCCTTTGAGACGGGATCTCTCCCTTCGTCTATGAACGAGGCCCTCATAATAGTGCTTTTAAAACCCGGCAAGGATGCTTTATCCCCAGATTCATATAGGCCAATTTCTCTGCTCACTTTCGACGTTAAATTACTTGCCAGGATTCTGGCGAATAGATTGGCTAGCTGCATCCAAAAAGTGGTTCATAGAGATCAGTCTGGATTCATCCCTACACGATCTACGTCCCAGAATCTACGTAGGCTTTTTCTGAATCTGCAGATCCCCACAGATAACGCGGGCAATAGGGCCGTCCTTTCTTTGGATGCGGCTAAAGCATTCGATAGTGTAGAATGGCCCTATTTATGGGAAACGCTGACTAAATTTGGGGTAGGCCCCACATTTTTGAAATGGGTTTCAACTACTATACAGCGCCCCGTCGGCGAGACTGCGCATTAATGGAGATGTGTCAGACTCGTTCCGACTTGCCAGAGGCACTCGGCAGGGATGCCCTTTGTCGCCCCTGTTGTTTGCCCTGGCCCTAGAGCCCCTGGCTATACATATTAGGGGGTCGCAGGATATAGTTGGGTTCCACAGGGGACCGAGAGAGGATGTTGTCTCACTCTATGCGGATGATACTCTGATATATCTGGGCGACACCGCGGGATCTCTGCAGGGGTGATGGACCTGATAGCCGATTTTGGTCGGCTGTCGGGTTTCAGCATCAACTGGAACAAGTCAGTCCTGATGCCCTTGGACCCTTTGCCGGGCCCCCTACCGATCTGTGCGCAAGATATTGAGGTGGTAAATGAATTTAGATACTTAGGGGTACAGGTAACCCCGGACCCTGCTCAGTATCTGGATAAGAACCTGTCCCCATTGTTGCAGAAACTTCGGCTGAAGTGCTCTGTCTGGAGGAAGCTGCCACTCACCGTTACCGGCAGAGTTAATTTAATTAAGATGATATGGGCCCCTCAGCTTCTTTATATTTTTCACAATGCCCCGGTATGGATAACTCACAGGTGGTTCACACGTATAGATACCCAGTTCAGAGAATTGATCTGGGGCAATAAACCAGCTCGTATCAGCTTGCGTTCTTTGCAACTTGCGAAGGACCAAGGTGGTATGGCGGTCCCTCATGCCAGGAATTATTTTATAGCCTCGCAGCTTCAACATCTGTGCAATTGGGGGGAGGAGGATGATTCTGACCCTATTAGGTCTTTGATAGTATCCGGGAATCCAAGTCTCCCGGCTCTGGTATATCTAGAAGCAGGCCTCACACAGTTTCCCACTGCCCTCCCCACTATTAGTTTACTGATTAGACTTTGGGAATATGTTCGAGCTATCTTCAAACTCAAGGCAGTGTGTCAGTTTACTCCGATATGGAGGAACAAATACTATAGAGAACTCTTTAAGCTTAAGGGGTTCAGCTCATGGGAAGAGGCAGGAATTCAATACATATCTCAACTATACGAAGGTATAATACTCAAACCTTTTGCGGCCCTAAAAGAGGAATTTCATTTACATAACGGTCAATTCTACCAGTATCTGCAACTAAGACATGCCATACAATGTGAAGACAGACTGTCCCCTTTCGCCCAAATGGTGCACCCTCTGATGAGAGATGTACTCTCAACAACTGAAAAGGCAGGATTGATATCCAGGGTATATGCAAAGTTACTCAATTTAACCCACGATACGGGTAAGCTTCCCTGTAAGAGGGGGTGGGAGCGGGATTTGGGGCCTATTGATGGAGATGTTTGGGAATTGTGCCTGACGTCTGCTCCCCAGGTCTCGGTCTCCGCGTCACAAAGATTGTCACATTTGTACCTCTTACATAGGGTGTACAGGACCCCGGCTAGGCTATATAAATGGGGCCTCAGGGTCACCCCTCTCTGTCCAAAATGCGAGGCACACCCCGGGGATCTTCTCCACATGATGTGGAAGTGTCCAAAACTCTTCCGGTACTGGAAGTATGTGCTGGAGACCATCTCACTTGTATTTCAAATACCTGTTCTACAGGACCCAGTTGTCTGCCTGCTCGGTGCCCTGGAGCTACCCGATTTGTCGCCTAATGGCCATATTGCTGTTATACGTTCACTCTATATTGCCCGCAAAGAAATTGCGCGGCTTTGGATTACTCCGAGGGTACCGACGGGTGGACAGTGGGTGAAACGAGTCAACAGTTTATTAATACGCGAGAAACTAACGTACCAACACCGAAATGTATTGAAGAAGTTTTATGGAATATGGCAACCCTGGTTAGATACCCCGGGATTAGGTCCTCTTGAACTGGTGAGAGATAGATTACTACAGGGTTAATATATTAGTACAAGGGGGGGCTAGTCTAGCTTAGTTTAATTTGGGATATGTGCTATAGAGAATGGAGCTGCAGGAGCGGTGGGGGTGGGATGGTGTGCGGTACCCCTAGAGAGATTACCCGGGGAAGCAATGACTTCTATGAGCCATGACCGACTGTGGGATTACCTTCACTTTTTGTTCCAGCTTTGGTTTTGTTTTGCCTGTTTTCCTTTCTCCTTTATCTTTTCTCTCTCTTTGATTTCCTTTCGTTTCAAGCTCTTTGCCAATATGTAGGATTACTGGTGACACAGTCAGGTCATGTTTATGAGGAGAGAGGGACATTTGCTGTACAGGGAAATATCTGGTAATATTTCTTCCTATATGCACTCCAGATGTCTTTTATGATCCAAATATATTTTTGTATACGAATTCTGTACTGTCACGTGTTCTGTATAAAATGTGAAGCTGTACCATGATATTGTTGATCTGTCTGTGTATGTTACTTTATTTCTGCCTATTTTCAATAAAAACCTTTTCTGATTTAAAAAAAAGGTGGAAATAATCTCGGTCCAAAATCCTTCTCAACTGGGTTCAGTACCCGGATCTCCTTCAAACAGCTTTAGTTATGTCAGGAACTGATAGGCGACCATCGTCCAGCCTCTCAGATACAACGTGTTCTTCGATGAGCAAGTAGGCCTCTCCTGAGACACCAGCCTTGTGCTCGGTATCCCCCAGACAGGTTCTCCATCGATCAACTTCCTCCCATGGGACGGACATCCCAGGACCACTTGCAAATTGCAGACCCGTCTACCCACCGGATCTACAGGTAGTTTAGTTGCTCCAGACCGACGTGGTCCTGGTGCCAGGAACACTGCAACACACACACCCCGGCCAGGAGGGCCACACATGGGGGTGGTGGGAGGACTGCCCAGGCGAATGGCGCGGGAACTACGACCCTGAACCAATGGTGTCTGCCCCCTAAATACCTCTTTCCAGCATGCACAGCAAGGCGATCAACCCTCCTGATTGGCTGCCGAGAAGTAGCATCCACACGACCCTGGTCTCACTGCTGCCATCTGCCATCTGGGGGACCTGAGTCCCCAGACAACAAGCATTGGAACACAGTACAGCAAGGGTCGAAACAGAGGTGCTTAAATTTAACCAAATAAACATGGTCAGAGGCAACTAACTCTCTGACCACCCTCTAAATTTACAGCAGCACCTGCTATGAAAGTAGCCAGGCACTACACATATATGTATGTATATATGTCTTAGTGATCACATAAGAAACATTAGTAGTATTTTCCTTGACTAAAAATTATGACAGCGGTATTCAAAACGAGAAACAGATGTCTCTTCCACTCCCAACTCCTTACCCCCTCCTTTCTGCCCCTCCCACTGTGCAAAGAAATATGGCCCCCATGTCCTGGAATGTTGTCTTGTGGCAAGGAACAGAGGTCGACAGGAAAAATACCATATACAGATGAACCAATCATGTACACACATATGTGATGATGTTTGCTTATGTCACTTTGTTTATATAAGGGGCAGTGACCGGAATAAAAAGCCTGTTGATGAGGAAATGCTTGCACTAAACCAGTGTGTCCCAGTGTGATTCTTTTGCATGTATGCATTCACATCACCTTAGATTTGGATCAGAGGCAGAATAGAATATGTATCCTGCAATTGGACCAGGGATAAATCTATTACAAGACAAGCTAAGGTTGATTTACTAATGGCAAACACACTTTTCAAGGTAAGTGGCACTCTGCAAAGGAATTTTCCCCACTGCTTAATTAATGAGGTGAAGCACTGCAGATGTCAATCATGCAACCATGTGTATCAAAAATTCTTTTTTTTTTTCTATTTTCTCTGGGTATTCTTTTCAAAGTGGGGCGCTGGGGGCAATGCCCTTGCACAGTGCAACTTTCTCTTGCAAAGGGAACAGCCTACTTGCCTTTAGTAAATCAATCCCACAAAGTCAGAACCATTGCGGGAAAGTTAAAACATACCCAGAAAAATTAACATTTTAAACAATGTGGACATTTAGGACTGTATTTTAAAAAAAAGAATAGCAAGTTGCATAGTGAAAGTGAAATGTACATTCATTCTGTGTGAATGGGGCAAAAAACTGGTTGAATGGTTTTCACTGATTAAAAAAAAAAATGCCTATGATGCTTAGCACCATCTGGTGGCCAAATTAAGTATTTCCATTCTGAAATCAATGAAAAACATTCAACTAGCACTGGGAATAGCCTAATAATATTAGTTTTTGCCCCATTCGCACAGAACATGCACTTTCACTCTGGCTAGAATTGCATTCATATGGTCAGAACAAACATTCCTCCAGTTTACATGCATTATAATTAATCTGGAAGTCTTTCAAACATTTTTTAAAGAACTTGAGAAGTGAGACTGGAGCACAGTGTCTATGCAGAAGCTGGTGATTTATAGCCCTCTATTTGGTTCTTAGCATGTAATATTAGTCTTTTATTCTGCAAAGCTGACAAATCATGTCTGGATCACTTAAATATCCTTTCAGAATTTAGCACCAGATGCAAGGACCATGGGTACTCACCCATACAAATTGACAAAGATAAATGATCTTTAATGGGCTTCAACAAAATGCTTGTTGTTGTGCAATTAATAACAGAACCATTGTGCCATGAAAAACTAGTCCTTTGCATAAACACACATATCTAGTGCTGTTAGGGTGATATATTCCAGGTGACATACACAAGGACTAATGGCTTTTTCTTTCCTATAGATGTGTCTCATGGTTGATTGATTCACTAATTTTTGTTTAAGCTTGTCTCCTTAGTGTTTGACTCCTGTTCGTTATTACAGTAGCTATGATAGGTAGGTGAAGGTTTAAGTTGATGTCTAAATACCAGTTAATGTAATATAGTGTGATTTCAGTAATGAAATGGATATCAGTATAGAATTTGTTTGCTAAAGCTCAAATCCAGATTTTCTTTCAGTTTTGTACAGGTTCCTTTCCTGTACTGAAATTGTTTGCTCTGATTTCACTGCACTCTGTGAGCTTCTCACAATGTGCATTAGAACCTGCAGTAAGTCAATCAGAGCCCACCGTAGCCATACTGTCTCTGACCCCCCTTTTGTTTATCGTCTTTCGGATCTTTTAATCATGGAGTCTCAGCACTAGCTAGGTCGATTGATCTGCATGCAAATAAAGTCTTCTTAGAAATGCTCAATCCTCCACACTGACATCAGCCCGTCAAAACCTTTTTCTATTTGTCTAATACAAAAAAAAGAGGAAGGTAGGTGGAAGAATGTTTCCCAATAGTGATTGATAGATACTCACAATCCTAAAATGAAGAATATATAAAAATAATTGAACAAGAAGGGTTGAGGAAAAAACCTCCTCCCAGCTTTGAGGATCTTAATGTGAGATATCAATCTTAGTAATAAGGTAGGGACACCAAACACGTACGTTGAATATCAAAATTAGAAAATTTAATTTACATAAAAACAAATTTTTATATACATATAGAACAAAGTGATTGAAAGACGACCACGGTATTTACAGAGAGGCACAGACGGAGTTTCGTACACTATTGCCAACTAGTTTCGCATTTATATGCTTCTTCAGGGCTTTGCACCTCGGTCTCTTCTGAGAGATAGTCGTCTGTATGTAACAATAAATGCCATTAATACAAAACAGCAAATATAATAAATTTGTATAAAATTATTCATACAAAGTATTAGCATTTCACCAAAAATTAATAATAAATAATATATAAACATCATGCAATATATATAAGGACGTGTGCTTACCAATCCTGTTTATGAGTTAGTGTGACTAGTCAAATCGCCCCTCCCATCCCGGCAGCATAGGACCAGATCAAGAGCGGAAAAGGGGAACCTGTGGAAGCCAGATCCACCTGGTCATGCAATGTGGGTGATAGGGTGTTGAGGTTTAGTACCATTCCCGGACTTAAATTCTGAAAGTTATCAAAGATGGATGTATAGAAAAAATTATCCTAAATTAATAGTAAAGTATTTTTTATTTATATTGTTTATATCTAGAGCTACACAAGCATTTGATTTAATTTTAATTTTAATTGATTATATGTTGTTATTAATTAATTATATATCAAGACTAAACTATTAACAAGTTTACTGAAGGAATGCTGTTCATAGAGTTATTTGATTACATGGTGGCCATACTACACCATGACATATATATCTCCAAAGGAGATATCAAACGACTATATCCTAATTTGCCACTAGGTGGTGTTTTAAATAATAATATATTAATGTTCCCTGGCAGTATTGTGGATTACCTCTAATTACTATTATCTAGAAGAAATAGTCACAACAAATAGATATTAGTATTAATAGTAGGGATGAGATTAACATCCACGTTACCTAACAGGTAAAGAAGTGTCATTCTAGATACATTAGTAGAGGAATAGGGTATGTTGCAAACTGGGTAATTATATATATGATAAAGGATATAGAAGTTGTTACCTTCTTTTGAGGAATGGAACTGATAGAAGTTGTGAGACGTATAGAGTCCTTCAATTCAAGTATGCCCCAAGTTCCGAGGATGGTAGTACACCTCGCGCATCCAGAGCGGCGTCTGACATGATAATTGTCAGCGCCGCTTTTAAACGCTCACCCTTACCGGAAGTGAAAGGTCACTAGTGACCTCTGACATCACTTCCGGTCCGTGCGTCCCAGCAGATGCGCACGCAAACCCGGAACTGGGGATAGTCAAGCGGGCGTGAAGCGCAAACAAAAGACGCCGCACGTCCCCACGAATAACCACCGCTCATTGGCAATCAGCCAATCCAAGGCAGGTAGGCGGCGCATTCCCTCAGTCAGACATGACGGAGGGAGGGGGGGCGTTCCCTGGACATCAGGTTAGCCTACCCCTGGGACGCACAATCAGCCACATAAAATCAATTCCCACTCAGATATCAATCCAAGCCAGCCGGAATCAGTGGGGCGCTTGTCACCCAAATCAAAACAGGATAATAGCAAAACATTAGCATCTCTTTACAAATGAATTACATATACATCACCGTAGTATACGATAGATATTTTATGCAGTATTTCTGGTCGGTAGACTCAGGTTTGGCTGACAAAATAGACAGAGATATTATGAACAATTAGATAAATGAATCAAAATTAGGAAATAGAAATAAATACATATATCATACAACAGCTGTTCTTTCAAAGATTATTGGAAATTGATAGTAATTTCACACCTATTTATCACAATTACCATATATAGCCTTGAAAAGAGCACAGATAAACCGTAACCATTAAGCATATATGTATTGATATTTTGTTTTTGTTATCAAAGAAAAGACCGGTATGACAGTGAGGTATTCAAGCCTGGAGGGTAGGTTGCTCTCTGGTTGAATATTCAGCGTGCTTCACGTTGTAGGATCTTTTTGTCAAAATCACCACCCCTTTCTGGCATTGAGATTACCTCTAATGCGAAAAAGGATAGAAACAAAGGATCATAACTATGATGTAGTCCTATATGGTTGCATATTGGAGTGTATAAAAGACCAGCATCCAAATAGTATAAGTGATCCTGGATTCTTTTAGCAAAGGGGCGTTTGGTCTTACCGATGTAGAAAGCACCACACCGGCAGCTAGCCAAGTATACAATGCCGATAGTGGTGCAGTCCGCAAAGGTTTTGGATTTCAGGAAGCCTCCTCTTGGCAATGGACATCCATCACCTTCTTGAATCCAAGGGCAGTATTTGCAGTTCCCACATCTGTAGGTTCCAAAACCACCCGAGGCTTCTATATTTACTAGCTCGGGGGTAAGATGGCTGTGTATCAAGTTATCTTTGATCGATCTAGATTTCCTGTAGACAATTTGTGGCCTCCCAGAAACATACTTAGAGAGCACAGGGTCCTCCGCAAGGAAATGCCAGTTGTTATTGATTTTTTTGCGGAAAACTTCCTGATTGGTGCTGAAAGTCGTGACTAGTTTAGTGGTAGGATTAGATTCTTTTTTCTTGTTGCTGAACAGTAGTGTTTCACGTGTGCTTAGTTTAGTCTTTGCATAGGCTCTTTTCAAGACTTCCTTGCTATAACCTCTTTTTAGAAGGCGCTCATAGAGGGCATATGCTTCTCGCTCAAAATTCTCCTCTTTCATGCAATTACGTCGTATTCTGAGATATTGACTATAAGGGATACTTTGTATCAGAGGCCGTGGGTGGGAGCTAGAATAATGTAGAATTGTGTTACCAGCTGTCTCCTTCCTATAGAGGTTGCTATAAACCGTGCCATCCATACTTATAAACAGTCTCAAATCCAGAAATGGGATACTATTAGTATCCGACTGGATGGTGAATTTCAAATTGAAGTCATTAATGGACAGGTACTGCATAAATTGAGACAGTAATTTTGCCGAGCCTGTCCAGATAACCAGCACATCATCGATATACCTCCGCCACAAAAGAATATGGCGGAGGTAGATCATGGCGGCGTCATCTGAAAAGATGGCCCTCTCCCACCCCCCAGGTACAGGTTGGCATACGATGGGGCACACGAAGTCCCCATCGCAACCCCCTGTACCTGGAGGTAAGTGGCGCCATTGAATAGAAACATGTTGTTGTTTAAAACATGTTCCAACAAGGTGGTCACAAATCGGCAGAGTTTCCAATTATTATGATCTTGTTCCTTTAGGAAGCCTGAGATCACTTCTACACCCTTAGTATGGGGGATACTGGAGTATAGTGCCTTTATATCTATAGCTGCCAGGATTGCACCTGGTGGCACAACCATGCCCTCAATAACTTTTAATAGTTCAAGGGTATCCTTAAGGAAGGAGGGTAGGCCCATTACATGGGATCTTAATTGTGTATCTACATATTTGCTAGCCGTTTCGGTATGACTTCCAATCCCTGATATTATTGGGCGGCCTGGAGGGTCTTCTATGTTCTTGTGCACTTTTGGTAGTGCGTAGAATGTTGGAGTTATGGGCCATTTTATCTCTAGGTATTCCCGTAGATCTTTATCAATGAGATTCCCTTGATATGCATCAGTAATAATTGATAAGTATTGGGACCTCGCTTTAGGAACATCTTCCTCAGGTATAACTTTATACCAATCCCTATTACTCAGTATTTTCTCACACATTCTCACATATTGTGCTCTATCCATCACCACGACATTGCCTCCCTTATCGGAGGGTTTTATAATTAAATCACTGTTGGCCATCAAAAGGGTTAATGCCTGATGTTGGCCCCAGGATTTTCTCCTTTTCTAAGGGAAGGATAAGATTCTCAATTTGTTTTTTGGTATGTTTCAGGAAGGCCCAAACTGCAGGTGAAGTTTGAAGATTTGGGAATTTCTGAGATTTAGGTTTAAATTTGCACGGTTCTGGAGCTTCCTCATTCTCAGAGTCTCCATTTTCATCTAACGGATCAACATGTTCTCCTGACCCCTCGTTTTCGTCCAACAGCTGAATAAGGATTTTAAGTGCCCTAAAGTCTTGCACCTTAAAGTCCTTATATAGCTCTTCCTCCCTATTTTGGGCTCGTCCTTTTCCGTGTCAAAGATGTATTTGTAGGTCAGGTTCCTCGCAAATAGATGTAAATCCTTGGTTAGCGTAAACTTATCCATTTTTTGAGATGGACAGAAACTTAGTCCTAATCTTAAAATCTCAATTTCATCAGGGGATAGTATATGCGAGGATATATTAATTACATCTAATCCTGGCTCAGTTGTAGTTGTTTGACCACAAAGGGGTCTATTTTTCCCATTTTCATCTGAGGAACGGGGGTTGAGGGTATTAGGCATGGCCCTAAAGGGGTCGGACCAGGGTGAGTAGAGACGTTCCTAATTTTTGGAGTTGCACCTAGTTCTTTCTGGCTGCTACATTCATTGTCTTTAGTGAACATTGGGAGAGGTGTGCTACCCACCACCGGGTCACCAAGTGTAACTAGCACCTGTTCTTGCCTAACAATGGACTGATTTCTTTGTAACTGAGGTGAGGTAATATGTTTTTTAGTTATCCCCCCGTGTGCTCTGCCCACCACCATTACCGCGTTTCAGTGGACGTCCTTTTCCCGGTGGTCCTCGTGGTGTCTTAGTTGCCGTTCTCTGGGAAGAGATAGAGGATGAAGAGACAGAAGCATCAGAGTCAGATTTATATGTTGTATTGTTTTGATAATTATTCCGTTTATTTCCTTTATTGAATGGTTTTTTTGACCATTTATATGCATATCCACCCAGGAAAGCTGACTGATCTTTGTAAAATTTTTGGTCTTTTCTCATAATTACAGTTTTATTATATTTTTCTAGATATTGTACCAATTCCAATTCCTTCTTTTTGAAGTCAGCACTCGATGAGAGATGGTTGCCTGAGGTGCGTAGTTCCTCAATTTCTTTATCAAGTGCTGCCAGATCCACAAGATGTTTATCCCGTAGGATCACCATCATGCTGGCCGAACATTGATTCAAATTGGCTTCCCATCTCTCTTTGAGTGTTTGCTCTGTTACTTCAAATGTTGGGAAAATCTGCACTCTAAGCCCCTGGGGGTTAATGTGTTCTCTTAAGTAACGATCAAAAAATCTAATATGCCACCCCAGGTTGGATTTCTTTTCCATTAACCTCTTGAGTTTGAAAAAGAAAGTATCCAATCCCACCTCGGTTTTGGCTTGTGAGGTACAGGAATTCTGGATGGAATCCAGAAATTTTTCCCAATCAGGACCCGAAAATTGTGACATATTGTGAGGAAATGGGGAAAGGGGGGAGGGGGAGAAACAAAGGGGGGGGGAAAGAAAGAAGAAAGGGAAGGGGGATTTTCTGTCTTAAAGCTAGATGTCAATACCGCATGTAAAAAGTACAAAATCAAGCAATAGATTCAATAAAATAATTACTTTGGTATAACCTTATGACTGGGAATTCATTTTCCACCAATTGATGGGTTTTCCACCCAGTGTGATAACAGAAAAAAGAGGAAGGTAGGTGGAAGAATGTTTCCCAATAGTGATTGATAGATACTCACAATGCTATCGTCTTTCGGATCTTTTAATCATGGAGTCTCAGCACTAGCTAGGTCGATTGATCTGCATGCAAATAAAGTCTTCTTAGAAATGCTCAATCCTCCACACTGACATCAGCCCGTCAAAACCTTTTTCTATTTGTCTAATACAAAAAAAAGAGGAAGGTAGGTGGAAGAATGTTTCCCAATAGTGATTGATAGATACTCACAATCCTAAAATGAAGAATATATAAAAATAATTGAACAAGAAGGGTTGAGGAAAAAACCTCCTCCCAGCTTTGAGGATCTTAATGTGAGATATCAATCTTAGTAATAAGGTAGGGACACCAAACACGTACGTTGAATATCAAAATTAGAAAATTTAATTTACATAAAAACAAATTTTTATATACATATAGAACAAAGTGATTGAAAGACGACCACAGTATTTACAGAGAGGCACAGACGGAGTTTCGTACACTATTGCCAACTAGTTTCGCATTTATATGCTTCTTCAGGGCTTTGCACCTCGGTCTCTTCTGAGAGATAGTCGTCTGTATGTAACAATAAATGCCATTAATACAAAACAGCAAATATAATAAATTTGTATAAAATTATTCATACAAAGTATTAGCATTTCACCAAAAATTAATAATAAATAATATATAAACATCATGCAATATATATAAGGACGTGTGCTTACCAATCCTGTTTATGAGTTAGTGTGACTAGTCAAATCGCCCCTCCCATCCCGGCAGCATAGGACCAGATCAAGAGCGGAAAAGGGGAACCTGTGGAAGCCAGATCCACCTGGTCATGCAATGTGGGTGATAGGGTGTTGAGGTTTAGTACCATTCCCGGACTTGAATTCTTCTTTTGAGGAATGGAACTGATAGAAGTTGTGAGACGTATAGAGTCCTTCAATTCAAGTATGCCCCAAGTTCCGAGGATGGTAGTACACCTCGTGCATCCTCAACCCTTCTTGTTCAATTCTTTTTCTATTTGTCTAATACCTCCCAAGAGCTACATCATTGCTTGCATGAGGCTGGCTTAACACCATTGTAAATTGGATGCGGGATCCCTGCATTCAATTCGCAATAGCAGGTGATCCAGGATGCATCCGACCCCTGCTGTGGGTGCCATGATCTGCCTACTTAAAGGAGCACAGAAACTTAGTGGTGACATCACTGGCATTAAAATATGTTATGGAATGAAAAAGGTAAAATTTTTATTACAAATTTTCATTAGCATGTTCATAAGGGGAGCTGGGAGGGAATTAAAAGCAAAATATAAACAGATTATACATCAGCTTAAAATGAATTATGCCACGTAAACACGATCGGAAATTCCGACAAGAAAACCATGGATTTTTATCCGACTGAATTTTGGCTCAAACTTGTGTTGCATACACACGGTCACATAAAATTTCGACCGTCAAAAACGCGGTGATGTACAACACTACAACGAGCCGAGAAAAATTAAGTTCAATGATTCCGAGCATGCGTCAAATTGATTCCGAGAATGCATGTTTTTTTGCATGTCGGAATTGCATACGGACGATTGGAATTTCCGACAGGAACTTTTCGCGTTGGAAAATTTGAAAACCAGCTCTCAAATTTTTGCTGAAAAATTGGAAATTTAGACAGAAAAAGTTAGATGGAGCCTACAATTTCCGACCAAAAGCTCACATCCAACTTTTCTTGTCGGAAATTCCGACGCGGCATTAAAGTTGAATTTTGATCTGCTTATGAAAAAACTATTTGGGTTCCCCTTTGCCCTGTATAGGGAGGGTCTATGCTCATTTAGTCTAGAGGAGATAACAAAGATGAATCCTTAATTTATTCCTTGATCATCTGGCAGCAGGGGCTCTTCTTTGCTTCCACTCCTGCTCCAGAATGTAGACATCATCACATACTGTACAACTCAGGGCCGATGAGGACATCAACAAGGGAATGACTGCATGACTGGCTTTTTGGGACTCTATGTGAATACAGGAACTGGTGGGGTGGAAGCCTGTAGGAATGAGGAGTAAGGTAAGTATTTTCTTTGGCTTAAACAAGCAAATGTTATTTTTATAAGCTGGTCAGCATTAAGCGTCAGAGCAACCCTGTCTTGTGAGCAATGACATGCTGCTTTTAATAATAAAAAAACAAAATATGCAGCGCTAAAAAATGATGGTAAAGAGTCTATAAACATTCCAGTCTGATGATATTCAAACAACTAGATCCATATAAAGGTGAAATAAAGGAGCCCAACACCAGCTTCAAAAGGAATGGAAGATGGCACTCGGCACCAAGGTGATCAAGCCTAATTGCTTACCAGATATTAGAGACCCTCACGTTATAGAGTGGTCACAAAAGCTCAAAGATACAGTATGCAGATCTCCCGATCAATCTGATAATAACAATAATCCAGGGTTTAAATGATCACCCAATGTCCAGCACAGATCAACAGACATATGGTTGACATATTCTTCATAAAAAGAAAGAAGCCTCCATAGTGTTATAATTTCAATTAAAACCAGCATTTATTAAAGTACTAAGCTCACATGAATAAAGAAGTAGCAACGCTTGTTTTAAAGGAAAAATATGGCTGCAGGGTCCAGCGTGCTGACGTCATAGGTTGTGTGTTCCGCCTTATGTGTTTCGACACAACTGACGTCATCAGAGGTATTGTAGTAAGAAGGCAACTATAAATAGCAATAAAGCCTGAATATTAGCTTGTATTCCAAGAGCCCAAAGCATTGGAACTGCTGGTATTATCCAGCACATATCATAACACAAACGAAAAAGGAGAAGCACTGTATTACCCAGTGTGTTCCACATACCGAAACGCAAAGGAAAAAGGACTAAATAATAAAAAGATTAAAACAGATAACAAATTTCATTCATAATTAAACATTAAATAGTCAAAAATGCTATTATGAGCACATGAAGATGCTAGGTGCCTGACTGCATTACTGACCCAATTGCATTAATGCCTTTTCAACTACTGACCTGCAACAATTATACAGATCTGAACTCCTGAATTCACTGTCAGCTTTATTGTTCCAGATCAGTGACCCAGTAAGTACTGCAATCAGAAACAGACAGACAGACAGCTAGGGGGTCAGTTATGACAGCTCACATATTTTTTTCATGACAAATTGGGATGGAGGAGGCACAGCAGTAGCATTTAGTGATTTAAAAAAAAAAGAGTGCAGGTTGTCACTGCTTTGGGACCCAGTGTACCAAGCAAGAGATGCAGTGCATGTGCCCTGGGTATGGGGGTGGTTATTGCGCGAACTGTAGTTCAAATGATGCCAGAGAACCGGAGTCTGTGTTATTGTAATGGGTGTGGATTAGGGGAGAGTACAAACTGTGCAAGATGGATCATGATATCCAGGGGTGAGGAAGAAATGGTCCATAACTCAGGGCAGGCCTTTTCAGGGTAGCAGAAGCATGCTCCAAAACATGTAGAAAAAGAGTAAAGAAAGAGACACCTTCTTAGTATGAACTGTAGAAACTTTATGGTACAATAAATAAAAACACTCACATTGAGTTTAATTACGATCAGCACGAGGAAAATTTTGCAGCGGTGTGTCTCCTTGCCCACTGGTGCAACAGGCTGTTTCACTCAGGAACCCACAGAAAGCCGTCCGCTGGTTCTGTACACTCTGTGGCCTGCATGCCTGGCACTAGAGTTGCCATTGAAGGAAGACATGTTTGAAGTCTATCTTGCGTAGCAGTCATGGCTTCTTCCAAAGGAGGAGTGGAGAAGTGAGGCTGTTCACCAGGGACAGAAAGTATCTTAAAGTGGTTGGTGGTTGTAAAGGTGAAAGATTTTTTGCCCTACTGCGTTCTCTGCATTAGGTAAAAAGAATTAAAAAAAAAACATTCAATAGCTGCTCTTCCCATCCCCCTAACCTTAACTACCTGAGCCCAATCTCAAATTGGAGCGGTGCCCATCTGCAGCAGTTCTTCTTGCCTCTCTCTCTTCTTATAGGAGACTCAGCAGCAGTGGGAGCCATTGGCTCATATTGCTGTCAGTCAACTCCTGTGAGGTGGGGGCATGGGGTGAAGCCAAGCTATCCATAAACACTGGGGATGAGCTCCACGTTCGATTCGAACGTAGGTTCGACTCGAACATTTTCTGTTCGTACATTCGACGAAATTCGAACAAAACGGGTCGTTCGCGCAAAATTAGAGTGACGCGCAACGCCCCATAATTCACTGCGGCATTGCACGCTGATGATTGGCCAAACATGCACTATGACCCTGCATGCTTGGACAATCACAGCGCGCAAAAAACGGAGAGCCATAATTGGCCAAAGCCAGGGTGGCTTTGGCCAATTATGGCTCAGGTCTTTAGCACACGCCCCACACTATATAAGGCCGCCTGCTGGGAGAGACAGTCTTTTTATATAGCTAGATAGAGCAGGCAGGCTAGTCAGTTTAGCTTAATTTACAGTGTGTAGAGCAGGAGTCTCCAAACTTTTCAAACAAAGAGCCAGTTTTTTCCCCTTAAGACTTTAGGAGGGCCGAATTGTGGCCAGCAGAGACAGCAAATGTCTCGGGCCCAGCATGGGTGACAATAAATATGGCCTCGAGGTTGATCTCAGGAGGAGTGATGCTCCTATTATTAGGAGGAATAGTATCCCATCATTGGCATCAGTGGGGGAAATAGTGCCCCCTTGTTGGCATCAGTAGGAGAAATAGTGCCCCAAGGGCCAGATAAAGGCTAGCAAAGGGCCACATCTGGCCCTCGGGACGCAGTTTGAAGACCCCTGGTGTAGAGGATATATATACATCCCTAGGAGTTGTACATATATTTATAAACTATAGACACCCAGCAGGTACAATATTTAAAGGAATTGCTTCTGG
Organism: Rana kukunoris; assembly: GCA_029574335.1. Classification (NCBI taxonomy): domain Eukaryota; kingdom Metazoa; phylum Chordata; class Amphibia; order Anura; family Ranidae; genus Rana; species Rana kukunoris. Next base: position 47,980 of record JAJQKJ010002061.1, read on the forward strand.
AGCAGTGATTTTAATGATGCTTAAATTAAAATTAAAATAAAAATTCCTTTAAATATTGTACCTGCTGGGTGTCTATAGTTTGCCTGTGAAAACGTCTTTGAGAACCCGGGTCTTGCCCGAGGGAACATGTATCAATGGAAAAAAATGTTTTAAAAACGGTCATTTTTTCAGTCCTGCTCCTGAAAAAAGGACCGTTTTTAAAACTTTTTTTTAATTGATACATGTACCCTGGGGCAAGACCCGGGTTCTCAAAGACGTTTTTCAACAATAACTTGAATATTGGGCTTTAAAATGAGCACTTTTGAATTCGAGCGTTCGAGTCCCATAGACTTCAATGGGGTTCTAAATGTTCGCGCGAACGGTCGGTCTGGTCGAACGTTCTGGTGCGAACCGAACGCGGGGGTGTTCGGCTCATCCCTAATAAACACACAGCCGAGCTCAAGAGCACACCCACATGAGTGCCTCCATAGCTAGCTTAGGGTTACCAAGACAAAAATATGCTTTTATTCTTGTTGTCTCTCCGTGCAATGTGCCTAACCTCCTGTGGATGTGTGCATGCTCCATCAGCAGCTAAATATGTGGTAACTACAGTTGAACATCCCACCTTGTGTTGGCACGGCTGCCTGCAGTCCAGCTTAGGAGTGGAGAAAATGAAACTGCTGCAGCTGAACAAAGTTTTGTAACTCAAGCAAAGAATCTATGTAGTATGCTAGTATGATTTAAAGGAGATGTAAGGGGATGTAAAGTAGGAAGGTTTTTCATCTTAACCTCCCTGGCGGTATGATTCTTTAAGATTTTAGGTGCTAAAAGCGGTACCATTATTTGCAAGGGAATTTGGCGTTTTATACTGTAGGCTTGTAATTCTTAGGAATAACTCACTTAAATCTATTCAAACAAGAGTCTAATAGGCATCCCGGGTATGATTTTTTTTTTTTTTTTTAATTAAAAATTATAATATAATAAATAATTATAAAAAATGATCACAAATGATAATATAATTATAGTAAAAATTATTCAATAATGTAATCAAATCAAAATCACTGAAATTTGCTCAGTTGCAGAATTTTTGCTGTCATTTTTTTTTTTTTTTTATGACGAATTTCCCCATAAATCGCTATCGCTAAATTCTGCAAGTGATTCTGATTTATTATCGCTGTTTTTTAGCTGCTCTAAAACAATTTTTGCCATAAAGGGACACTTTTGGTTGCTATGGGCAATCTACAGTTTGCAGGGAGAAAGAAAAGTTTTTATTATACAAAATGACATGTAGTGTACAGGGCAGACCACTAGGGACATGGGGGGTGTGTATTTTTTACATACAGTACTGTAATCTATAAGATTACAGTGTACTGTATGTATAGTGTTTGTTTACTTTTTTAAATTTGGCGCCGTTCCCCCCCCTACGTCGCGACGCTCGCAGGGAAGGGAATCGGCGGAACACACAGCATCAGGCGGACATCCGCCCGCCGTGTACTGCGGGGATTCATCGCTGGATCGCAGAGAAAAGGTAAGTAAACTTTTTCTGCATCCAGCGAGGTAAGCGCGTGTGTGGCACGGGGTTACCGATATTAGCTTAAAAATCTCACCCCGTGCCACACACGTGAAGACCGCCAGGGAAGCTAGTCTGACCGGCGATCCAGCGGGAAACCCCCGCCGGATCGCCAGGAATTTTTGGGGGAAAAAAAAATGCACCCCGAGCGTGACTCGGGGTTACCGCTTCTGGCACTGAATGTTAACCCCGAGTCACGCTCGGGAATACCGCCAGGGAGGTTAATATATTCTATACATTGAGATAAAAAACCTTCTGTGTGTAGCAGCCCCCCTATAACTTACCTGGGCCCCAGCTCTGTCCAGCGATGTGCACGAGTGTCTCCACCATTCAAGACTCTCCCTCCTGATTGGCTGAAACATAGATCTGGGCCACAGATCCGTGTCTGAATGGACACAGGTAACTGTGACTCGGCTTGGGTGCCCCCCATTGCAAGCTGCTTGATGTGGGGGCACTAGACAGGAGGGAGTGGCCAGGAGCACAGAGAAGACCACTGAACAGAGAAGGTAAGTATAACATGTTTGTTATTTTCAATAAAAAAAAAACTTAACAATCCATTTTATGTGTATCTTTGGTCAAAATGTAAAAACGTATATTCATTTCCACATTGTGTTTCTATTATTTCTGACCTACTCCTATTAAGTTTTTAAATCTACTTTGTAAAGATCCCCACGCCTTTACTTCTTTGAATTCTGTGACACTGAATCACTATGACCTGTGAGTAGGCACTGCTGTGTCACATATTTTGCCTCCTGAACTACAGAGATGGTGAGCGGAGGAAGTACAGGAGGCGGAGTCTGTACAGGAAGGTACCATAGGATATGTAGTCCTTATAAATGGAAAGAAGAGCAGAGAAGAAGCTGCAAAGCATGCATGGAATCCAGGTAGCTGTGGAAAGAGATGACCAGTGGTCAGGCAGCACTCACAACATGAAAGGAGATTTTTCATGTAAACTTATATTGGATTGTCAAAAATAACTATTGTTTGTATTGCTATTACAATTCTGCTGTTATAACAAGAAAGTTTATGCTGTGACCATAGATCTCCTTTAACCACTTGAGGCCTGCGCTATAGCCGAATGACCAGACCTGAATTTCCAACCCGCCGTCTTTTGGGCGTTCCCCAGGGGAAATTCTGTGTTGGCGGTGTCCCTTGGACACAGCCAATCACAGATCGCGGCGAACGGCCAATCAGAGTGGCCGTTTGCTATGCGATCTGCGCGGCCAATGAGAGATGATCTCATATATAAACATATGAGATCATCTCTCATTGCCGGCTCACACAGAGACAGCATCCTGTCTCTGGAGAGGAGCCCAATCTGTGTCCCTTGTACATAAGGACACAGATCGGTCACCTCCCCCAGTCACCCCCCTCCACCTACCGTTAGAACACTATACAGGGAACATATTTAACCCCCTAGTGTTAACCCCTTCAATGCCAGTCACATTTATACAGTAATCAGTGCATATTTATAGCACTGATCGCAGTATAAATGTGAATAGCGCCAAAAATGTGTCCGCCATAATGTCGCAGTCCCAATAAAAATCTCAGATCGCCGCCATTACTAGTAAAAAAATAAATAAAAAATAAATAAATTCTGTCCCCTATTTTGTAGGCGCTATAACTTTTGCGCAAACCAGTCGCTTATTGCGTTTTTTTTTTTTTACCAAAAATATGTAGAATACGTATCGGCCTAAACTGAGAAAAAAAATGTTATTTTTTTTTAAATTGGCCTATTTATTATAGCAACAAGTAAAAAATATTGTATTTTTTTCAAAATTGTCGCACTTTTTTGTTTATAGCGCAAAAAAAAAAAAAAAAACGCAGAGGTGATCAAATACCACCAAACGAAAGCTCTACTTGGGGAAAAAAGGACATCAATTTTGTTTGGGAGCCACGTCGCACAACCGCGCAATTGTCAGTTAAAGCGACGCAGTGCCGAAAGCTGAAATTTCATCTGGGCAGGAGGGGGGTATATGTGCCCAGTAAGCAAGTGGTTAAATGTAAGCAGGACATATAAACTTATAAATGTTTTGACATAACAGGAACATATGCAACAGCATAATCGGCTTAAGTGTCTGAGTTTAAATAAATGTATTATTATACAGTACACTGCACATTAACGCAGGTAAGTGCTGCTTGTGTTAAAAAAAGAAAAACCATAGTAGCAGAATCAGTGACTGAAAGACATAGGGCCAGATTCAGGTACAATTGCCCTGGCGCAGAGTATCAGAGATACACTACGCCGCCGTATTGTATCCGCCGCCGAATTCTGGCAGATTTCGGCCCGTAAGGTACGGCGGCGTAGTGTATTTCTCGTGGCGGAATCGAAATACGCGATTATACGCGATTAGGGGGCGTGAAGCATTTAAATTAGGCGCGTCCCCGCGGCAATCGAACTGCGCATGCTCCGTTCAGAAATTTCCTGCCGTGCATTGCGCGAAATAACGTCGTTACGTCGGTTTTTTTTTGAGTAGCGTCGTTTTCGTACATTCCTATTCCCGGACGACTTACGCAAAAAAAAATTGAAATTCGACGCGGGAACGACAGCCATACTTAACATGGGCCGTCTAACTATAGACCAGCTAATAGCTGGTATAATTTACGCAGCAAAAATGACTACAGATGCCGTAAGAGATTGAGAAGGACGATCGTAACTTTGTGGATCGCCGGAAAAAGCTAATTTGCATACCCCGATGCGGAAAACGATCCGAACTCCACCCAGCGGCCGCAAAAAGATTGCAGCGTAGATCCGAAGGCGTACGAAGACGTAAGCCTGTCGGATCGAAGCCCGAAGCCGTCGAATCATGGTTTGAGGATTCAAACTAATGATACGACGCGCGTAATTTGAAAGTACTCCGGTCTAACAGGAGATAGACCGGAGTAATAGCTCTGTGAATCTGGCCCATAATTTGTGCTTTGCTGCGTTCAAACTCCCTGTCCATCACTATGCAGAAACACTTAAAAGGACAATTTACTTTTAGGGAGAGTTATCACCAGGAATCATATATCCTGCAAAAAAATACATACCCATTTTTTTTAACTCAAAAAGCTCAAGAAAGGAATGGATAAAAAATAATCCCAGTTATTAAAGGAATGTCATTGATAGCCTCGTTTCATGATCCCTTTTTATTTTGTTTTACAAAACAATAACCTTTTCCACTACTTGTTTAAAATACGTTTTCAATAAAAAAAATAGAAACAAGTTTACATAGAGCAATATATGTCTTGGCAATTACTTTATAGTCTATTAATCTTAATAATATGAAATGTAACAACTTGCTATGGGAATCAGGAGTATCTTTAGTTTGTACACCTTGGCCCAGATTCACAGAGAGTGGGCGCACATTTACACCGGCGTAGCGTACTGTGTGTGCGCTACGCCGGCGTAGAGAGTCAAGCATTGCATTCAGCAAGCCATTGCTCACCAAGATGCACCAGCATAGCGTATTTTCGAAGGCCAGCGTAAGTGGAAGTGGGCGTGATCCATGCAAATGATGGGCCGAGCGCCAGACAAGTACGTATAACGAACTGCGCATGCACCGCGCATGCTCACAACCATATCGGAACAACTGCCTAAGATACGCCGGATCACTGTGTACGCCGTTAACGTAACCTACGCCCAGCCAGACACACGTCCAATGTAAAATACGACGGCTTGTGTTCCCTGGTGCAGATCTGAGCATGTTTGTTGCTGAGTTACACCTCCTTTATGAGGAATAACTTTATGCCGGACGTACAACTTACGCGCACCGCGCGTAGCCTGCATCGGGCGCAAATACGTTCATGATTCGCCATATTTACCTCATTTGCATGTTTGAGTGCCTAATTAATGGGAGCGGCACCATGCAGCCAGCCTAAATGTACGCCTACTCTACGCCTACGTCGGCGTAAGTGTATCCGGGCCCTTGTGTCTTTCCTATTGCAGTGCTTATATAGGCTGGGCTATCTTTCCTATAGCATTTAGTTATTGCTGCATTTGTTTATTGTAAAACTGTGCTTGTCATTGGAAGTGTTTTATGTATTTGCATGATTTGTATCACAGACACACACACACACACATGCTTTACCTATTACGCTGTAGAGAAAACCACTGGAGATTACAGTGCAAATTACAAATAATAATAATCAGCATCACTATTGTAGCGGGTGGTTGCTATGAGTTACTACATCCACTGATATCACCCTGCTGCCAAACACCCATTATACACACTCTTTCAGTCAATGAAAAGTCTTTTCGTTGTTTTTGTTAATTTATTAGGATTAACTTGGATGCCCATAGGATGAATTAGTATTTGAAATGTTAAAGCGGTTCAAACTAGTATTGGAAATGTTATAGCGGTTCATGTGTTACACTTCCTCAGATTGGACAAAATGGCGGACACTAATCTTGACAGACTTCACCTCAGAACATTTCCAGCCTCTGCACTCTCCCTGCACACTTTTACCTCAGGACACTTCTCCTGCACATCACTTTCCTGTCACAGCATTAGTACTCCTGTCCCACCATCTTCTTGAGCTGACTAGGCCTCATTCTGAATAAGTCCCGGTAGTAGTTTTAATTGATGATCCTGAATAGGCCAGAGCCCTGCAGTACCCCTTTTTAGGGCCGTGGACATTACTTGGAGAGAATATTTGATGATGAACTACTGATCCCAGCAAGCCCGACTTGCAAATCCTGCGCCCTCAGGCTGCATTGATTTGACACAAACTTCACAGTCTTCCCTCTGACTCTACACCCAGCTCCCCTGGCATGCCTCTTCCAGATCTCCACTGTGCTTTCACTCACCGACATCCGACCTGGGTCCTTCCTGAACGACTTACTCCAGACCATGCAGACCAACTGTCTCTCCTAGCTTCTGTTCCAGGACACCTCGTCATGACTGTTAAAAGAGAGGCTCCCTCCCAGCTCCTGAGCTCCTTCACCGGATTCATACCCCCCGAGATAGGGGTGTTTTTCTAGCACTACAGTCTAGCACTCCATCCTTCAGTTCGCCCTGCCAACAACGACCCCCCAGCAGGCTGACTGTGAGTATAAGTAGGAGGCCTGTCCCCTGCCAATCCTAGATGGGGATTGGTCAGAGCTCATCACATGTGCCCCATGTCACTCCAACTCTCAGCCCTGACCCTTTTCCAGAACATTCTCCCTGGAAACAGAAGAGGCGCCCAAAAGCTGAAATACCTGTCAGTCACACCCACTGCTACACTATACCACTCCCTGCTCCCAGATCAAAAACAAACAGGCCTATCTCACAGCAGTTTTGTAGAAAGGACTGTAAAAGATTGATTTACTGCAAATGCTACTACTGTATTGCCGCGTACACACGGTCGTTTTTTGCGATGAAAAAAAATGTTGTTTTTTAAAACGTCATTTAAATTGATCGTGTGTGGGCAAAACGTCGTTTTTTGTCTTAAAAAAAGCGACCAAAAAAAAAAATTCCAACATGCTTGAATTTTTTGTGTCGTTTTTCAAAACGTCGTTTTTTGTTTCACAAAAAGTTACCGTGTGTGTCAAAAACGTCGTTTAAAACAACGTTTTTCAACCCGCGCATTCTCAGAAGCTAGTTATGAAGCGAGCTTCAATGGAAAAGAGTGGTGAACGTAACCTCGCTTTTTGTGAAAAAGACGATGGTGTGTATGCAAAATCGTCTTTGAAAGTGACGTTTCAAAAACGTCGTTTTTTACTTCACAGAAAACTTTGTTTTTTTTCATCACAAAAAATGATCGTGTGTACGCGGCATAAGTCTTTGATCTATCTTTTTTTTATTCTATACAAACCACTGATGGACCACTAAAGACCTGCGTTTCAGCCATTTGTCCCTGAATGATTATGGTCCTAGACGTGAGTACCACTAAAGGCCCATACACACGATAGGACATCCAACAAAATTTCCCTTGGATTTTTGTCCTAATTGATTTGTCCGGTCACACCCATAGCATACACACAGTCAGACTTTTCTGCAAACTTTTCTAAAACTTTCCCATCATCACATGGTTTTTCTGCTCTTTTCTGCTCTTTACCGCCACCCTTTGGTTAACTTCTGCTATTGTTGGTTGATTTTAACATTGGTTCTGAGCATGCGTATTTGCACTTTGCACAAAAGTTGGTTGGATTGCTGTACACACGGTCACACAAAGCACCATCAGACTTTTGTTGCTGAAAAGTTGGTCCGTTCGCAGACCCAACTTTTTGTCAGATGAAACCTGAAAAAGTTGGTCCGATGGAGCGTACACACGATCAGACAAATTTGAAAAGTTGCAGATTTTGAAGTTGGTTGGCCAAAAGTCTGACCGTGTGTATGGGGCTTTAGTCCAGATTTTAACTGGCTGCAGACAGTGGCGCTGGACACTGCACTTGTCCCTCCTAGACACACCAAAATGTCGGGAGGAACACACAGCAACTAGACACCCCTATGTGCAGGGGGTCTTTGGGTTGATTTATTGAATGAGGTTGTTTACTTATCAAAGTGAATAATCACTTTGAAAGCTGTTTGTTCACTTTGCAAAGTGAATAATAATAACTTGAGTAAACCTGTGTTCACTTTTAATATTCAGTCATGTGTGAGGGAAATAATACTGGCCATATTGAGCATAGCCAGTGATCTGAATGAAAAAAAAACAAAAAAACGGATTCCTCCATTCACATAATCGAGGTGGATGTAGCAATCCTCCCCGCTGTGTCATTGTATTCTGAGAACAGAGGAGTCTGGCTGCAGCACTGATCGTAATATAGTTTTCAAGCAAGCCTGTTCATGAGCAGTTAATCAGTAAATCAATTGATCTCAAACAGGACAGGCCATAGATGGATCAAAATTCGACCAATATCTACTGAACCAGATGATTTTCCATTCAACTAGGGTCAACTTTAAAGAGCAGTATTTATGCTAGCACATGATTGGTTGATTTAGGTGAACAAAACTTGATCTTCATACAATTTTTTTAAGAAAATTATAGGAAGTAAAATTGAGCTTTGTATTCCCCCTTTGTTTTAGCCCAATAAACATATACAAATTGTACACTGTTATTTATTTTAATTTTTTTAAGGAACACTTTTGATTCAGAATTTTTGTGATATTGATCTGGTCAGTTAAGTAGCAGAGGGGGAGAGGTATATACAGAGGTGGTTGTTTCAGCTGCTTTGCTGTTAATTAAAATTAACAACAGGTGCAACAATGAGACAACCTCCAAAACAGGAATGTTTTTTCAGGTGGAGGTGTCTGACATTTTTTTCGCTACTCATCTTTTCTGGCTGTTTTTCACTAGTTTTGCAATTGGCTAGGGTCAGAGTCACTACTGGTAGCACAAGGCGATACTTGGACCCTATTAAGGTTGCACAGGCAGTCCAACTCCTCCAGGATGGCACATCAATACGTGTCATTGGCAGAAGGTTTGCCGTGTCTCCCAGCTCCCAGTCTCAAGAGCATGGAGGAGATTCCAGGAGACAAGCAGTTACTCTAGGAGAGTTGGGCACAGCCGTAGAAGGTACTTAACCCATCAGCAGGATTGGTATCTGCTCCTTTGTGCAAGGAGGAACAGGATGAGCACTGCCAGAGCCCTACAAAATGACCTCCAGCAGGCCACTGGTGTGAATGTCTCCAACCAAACAATCAGAAGCAGACTTCATGGGGGTGGCCTGAGGGCCCGATTTCCTCTAGTGTGCTCTGTGCTAACTGACGGACACTGTGGTGCTCGATTGGCATTTTCCATTGAACATCAGTATTGGCAGGTCCACCACTGGACAGGCCCCATGCTTTTCACAGATGAGAGCAGGTTAACCCTGAGCATGTGCAGTTTATGCCACCCAGTCAGCCGGTCCACTGTAAGATTACTCTCATGAAAAATAGCAGCTTTTGATTAACCCAAAATAGTGTAGATAGTCCATACCTGCACAGGGCAGCTGAGCTTTCATGGTCTATTGGACAACAGCGCTGTTTCCACAGACTCTACTGCTCGTGTACAGTATAGGCACCATATACACAATAGCTGCACCATTTTGGGTTAATTAAAAATTGCCACTGCACATGCTTGGTAATGCCACTATCTTTAAGTAGACCAACTAAGTATGATTACCCACTCAAATGCAGAATCTGCAGTCACACTGAATGTAGTGCTGTTGAAGTGAAAGAGGAGGATGCTCATAAAAAAAAGTGGTGGCCAATATATTTAACTCTCACCACTGTACCAGCAGTCTTTTCACTTTTACCACCTGGGTTCCATGCTTTCTCCACTAAGCTTAAACCCTATTCTGCCCCACATAATACTTTCTCCACTTTTCCGGCAACACCCCCCAATAATCTGCACATCTCACTCACATCTGCACGCTCATCGCCCACTATCTGACCACTATCCCACCTTCACAGCGATCACTGCTGGATCTTTATATCCTCTCCACACTCTTATCACTATGCCAGTTCAACATCTTCCACCCATGTCCACTATTGTACCTTCACACCTATCACCCCCATGCCTGCAGGCCACTTGCCCTTATTTCACCATACACTTGATCCCAATGCTTACCTTCCTGTCCCCACCACCCCCACTGTCAACCTGGATCTCAAAACTGTCTCCCCGCCCACTCTAACAACCATGCCTGCACAATCTACCTTTTTGAAAACTGCTTCTGCGCCCTCACTTACCACTGTGCCCGAATCATGCCTCTTCCACACCCATTCTTACCTCTATGTCTGCACACCAACCAAATCTTCTGGCTTCATCACTACTGCACCTGATCCCCATTACCCTTTCATTACCACTCATGTCACCACCTAAACCTCCTTGCTTTCACCACCGCACTCAACACTGATTGCTCTCACAATCACACCTGGTAACACCACAATCACCACAGCTTATGTAAGAACAGTCAACCTTGCCTGTTCTTGCACAAGCAAACTTTTGCTAGTAGTTGTTATACTCAGTAAACATTCACTTTGATAGAAGCTGTGAACAGTCTCTATTACTTAAATAAATTGACCCTATTCTGCCAGCTACAATTGGGTTGATTTAATAAAGCCAAATAGGCTGTTCACTTTGCAAGGGAAGTTGCAGTTTGCAAGACATTTTCCCCAGGAGTTTGTTGCATGTGGTGAAATGTCACTTTGCAAAGATTTCTTAATCATGCGCAAGGAAATAAAAAATAAAAATAAAAAAAATATTTATTTTACATGATTGGATAATTATCTTGCAAAATGCAAATTCTCTTGCAAAGTGAACAGTCCAATTTCCATTAGTAAACCCCAATGCGTATAATCCATCACTGCGGATAGCAACATTTTCTTCTGGATGGGCAATGGTTTGCGGAATTCTATTGATTAACAAATTAAATATCATCAACCCAGAACTAACTGAATCACCAACAATTCGCTAAATGTAGATACAGTAATACACTTACCAGGCTCAAAATATCATTAATGCCAAGCTGATGCATACTAAGGGAAGCAAAATGGTCTTTGCTATAATTAAATTGCTGTCATTCAACTGCTATCTTAAATAACTTGTCCTGAACAGGTATGTTTCCTGTGAAACAGTATTGTTTAATGATAAAAAAATCCTCATATTAACAACAACCCTATCTATAATAAATCAAATAAATTGAGTTGAATGGTGATAAGTCATTCTTCTGTATTAGGACAGTGTGGATTGCTATAGATTTTCCGTCCCATTGCCCCTCCCCTGACATATGTGCCTGCAGGATACGATATGATATGCTGACCCTAGTTTTTTTTAATGAGAAAATCTCCAATGTGCAGACAGTTACAACAGGAAAATCAGTGTGTGGAGTTGTCCCATGAGAATAACAGCTTTTCGTTACTTTCATCACATGAAGTTAAGTATATATGAGTTAATATTGTATTTATATCAATTTTATTTGCATTTTTTTTATATTAAGTTATATTAAGTTATGTTACTACATATTTCTAAATTTATTAGTGCTTCCCAGTCGATACACATACATACCTACTTCTGCTCTGTAGATACTGTGATAGGCAACTACTGAAATCTTTCAAACATTATGACTTCATTATAATCACATGACCAGTTCATGTATTGTATCAATATTTATATTCAACCTAGACATCACTTTAGAGCCGGTTCACACTGGGGCGACCTGGGATCCGACTTGAAGTTGCCTCAAGTCGTCCCAAGTCGTGTGGTTGAGAAAATCAATTGAAGTGATTGAGAGCCGTCTTAATACACACTACTGAAGTCTCTCAGACTTCAGAAAAGGTTCCTGTACTACTTCAATCCGACTTGTAGGCAACTTGTAGGCAACTTGTACCCATTGATTTCAATGGAAGTTGCCTCAGAAGTCTGATCACTGTCTTAACTGAAGCAACTTTTCAGGAAGATAACATACATTTCTCAGGCAAACCCTTCCCCCCCCTCCCTCCCACAGAGCTGATTGTTGTTTGATTGCCCACTGGAAAGTCTCCTGTCCTGGAGGCGACTTGAATTCGCCTTGTACTGTCCTGGAGGCAACTTGAAGTTGCCTTGTAAGTTGCCTGATGATTCATACTCAAGTCGTGTCCAAGTTGCCTCCCAAAGTCGTGCTAGAAGTCGTGTTACCCCAGTGTGAACCGACTCTTACACATTCTGAGGTTTTTCAAAATAATAATTAAAGACATTGAAGTTAAGAAGAGGTGGTATGAGCACTCTAAAATTTCTGTCTACAGAATAAATCCTGTTGTTACGGTCACAGAGAAGAGAGATTTTAATTTTTGGCACTTATATAAACTCATAGTTGGCTGAATTGTGGAAGTGTGGAAACATGGAAATGGATTTTAAAGCCCAACTCTAAATTTAGCAGCACCCAAGACCATCACTTATTTTTTTCTTTAGCGGTGGGTGACTTTCTGAGCAGCTTACATTATAAGGGGTGTGTCCATGATGTGGCATGATTTAACCCACAAAATAACCTATGCAGTAGGACTGGGAAAACTTTTATTTGTATAGTATATCTTTCTAGTAAGGTCAGGTTTTATTGCTGCCTGTTGCTTCCTGTTCCAGTAACAACTCTTACCCTCTTTTTTATGTCTTGATTTTGTAGTGACCAAAAACAAGCAGAAATATTCCCATCGGGGTCACAAAGATGTAGCGGGTGCCGCTCAGCCCGCCCACGGCCCGCACCTCCAACTGGCTGCTGCTTGGACACAGGCACTGACAGGCTCTGAGGGACACAGGCAGAACTGCAGCTGTGGGGGAATTCTCCCCTCCCTCTCCTTTTCAGCTACACAAACACAACTGCCCATTTTGCTCCCTTATTGGCAGGAGGAAAGAGCCAATCACGATAGGACAAAGAGCAATGGGCTTGTGGGATATTTAGTCCCCAGTGCACATGGCCCCATAGCAATCCCTGGGGAAAGGAACTACACAGTCAGATAGAAATGATGAATACCTCTAGTAAGGTGGGATTTTCTGGGCAACCATAAATCGTGATGACAACTAGGTCATAAAAATATATAAATTTATTACAAAATATCAAAAAAGGAACTACACAGTCCAGCATGCCCTGGGGAGAGAGGAAGATTGAGACACCACAAGGCTGCCTGGGAGCTGGCAGAGACCACAAGGCAAGGGAGACAACCGGACCCAGGGGAGAGGTGTTACCTTCCTGGGTCGGAGTGCCGTTTCCTCCCACAGGTCCACGGCTGGTCAGGGACATCATGTACTGTTGGCATAAATCAATCCGGTCGTAAGGTAGCCAGTTGGGCTATCTGAATAGCCTGCCTGCCAGGACAACTCATTTGGGCCTTGTTCACAGGATTGGTGAGCAGGCATTTGCCCATCCAACAGAGACACTGATTGCAGCCAACATTTTCTCATCTTGCCTACACCAGTAGAACACTGTGATGCTCTCATCCTCTGCCAGGCAGTAAAAGTGTTCTTTCTGCTTCAGAAGTTCCACTGTACACTGTACACCACTCCTGCCAAACAGGACACTTAAGTACACCAACTAAAGTAGTGCGCTGATCTCTGGGATCCATGGCTAGCTGTGCCCAGTCTGAGCCCCCTGGAACTGGTTCAGATGAGACTGCTAGGGGGTGTGTAGATGCAAAGGATGATGGTAGGGACACTTGGTTGGGCACTTGGCATGATTTTTTGATGGATGGGTGGGTGGTGGGTGGTCGAAGAGGGGGTTTTAGCAGAATATGTTACCCTTGCAGTTGTTATGAGCAAACTGTTTGTTTTCCTGATTGTGTGTTGTACTCCTTGACCTGTGATTTGTTACTTCAACGTTAGAATATGATGTGCAATATTTCATATATTGACATTTTGTATGTTTTGTGAGCAATAAAAACCTTTTTGATAAAAAAAAAAAAAAGGAGTGCGCTGAAGATCAAAGGCTTTTTTTCTCCCAATGAACTACAACCCATTTCCCCTCAAGGGACTGATGTCACTGGTGCCATATGGGCACACACATATAACCTGGGTTTAGGATCTTTAGTGAATGAGTAGGGTAATCTGACTTGGGAGTTATACTATTGAACACTGAACTAGGTACAGTGTTTGCAGGTCTTTGGAACTGTGATGTCAGGGTACAAAAGGGAGAGGTCTGGCACAAAAAAGGGTCATTCCTTTGCCCTCCTCCTGCCTGGGCCCATAGAGCTCAATTTAAGAGAGACCATTGTAAACGTGAGGGTATAAGGGCATGAAGTCGGAACATCAGGGAGCAGTCCATCACATAACACACAGGCATCACAAATACAAAACAGTTCATTATGGTGTGCAGAAGAAGTAATGTACATGCATGTAAGGCTGGATTATATTGGCAGCACCCAGGAACCCTTATTCCATAAGCACATAGAGGAGAGAAAGGTTGCACAAACATAGGACCTGGATAGTTAGTACAGTCACATAATGTATAAGGCATGTCAGATATAAGCAAAAAGTAACATAGAACACATACACCTTGCCTACACTGGACCAGCATGGCAAAACTAACATACAACCACCCTTCACAGCCGTGGGGGCAGAGGCTGGCCAGTAAAAAAATAAATAAAAATAATGCAAGTGAGACCATTAAGGTCTGGGGGGCAGCTAACAACTGAAAAGTGCACAACGGTATGGGGTCTTGTAGTTCCAATACTTCCAGGGGTGCAGATGATACGCCTGGGTTCTAGAAGGATCAATAGGGGGCAATGGGGGAGGATGGGTGGAGGAAGTCTTAGGTAAACGGGCACAGGTAGCCACAAAAGATTAGCTGGATAGAGGCATACAAAAAAACATGCATGAGGGGGCAAAGACAGGTAAAGCCCAACTCACGATTCCTGGAGAATTAGCCGGTCCATTTGTGGAGTGGAAGGATTGTAGCTGGAGAGCCCCAAGATTTTAATGAGCAGATTTTCAAGGTATGTGTGGGGGGTCAGAGCCCTCCGCCCACTCAGGCACACCCACGAACCTGAGGTTACATCAGCAGGGTCTGTTCTCCATGTCGTCCTGTTAAATGAGAACAGAGTTGAGCTGGTATTGTAGCCTCTCATTTGTAACCTGCAGTGGCAGGATTTTATCCTCCATGCGGCTGACCCTGCTCTCATTTTCCATCACCCTCTCCCTCAGCTTGTGGATGCCTGCCTTATGAGGGATATGTCAGTCTTCACCTCCACTATTTTGGATGTGAGGGTAGTCTGGCACATGGAGAGAGCTTCCAGCACTCTGGCAGTGTCGCCCGTGGGTGGTTATTCCTCCTCCTGAAGGGGAGCCGCGCCATATTCCTCCTCTGAGTCCCCCACTCAATGTGGCTGAACTTATCCAGCTTTGCTTCATAGGTCCTTTTCGGTGGCAACACAAAGGCATACGTAGTAAGGAATGCTGTGGTTGCTGAGTAGTGTAAAAGGAAAAGGAGTTTCCCCCTAGGATGGGTATAAAAGAGTAATCCCAGGTGAAGCTCTCAGTCCCCACACACTACGCCATGCAGCTCCAGGCCACCCCTCCACCATAGAGCTCAATTTAGGGAGAGTTGGTGGTCAGTCTGTTAAAGTATTTGACATTTTGTGATCTGTCATTAGAGTAGCTACCTCTGCTTTCGGGGTTATTGGCCTTGAGAAGTCCGCTGAAAGCAGCCAGATAACATTGTTAAGTTCTATCGCTCTTAACCTTCAGTTATTTTTACACAGTTGATTTACTTGAGTTATATTTGTCTATTAATCAGTTATACTTTTAGTTCCATTCCTAAGATATTTTACAGTAAAGATAATTTTACTACAATTTGCATCCTTTTACTAACATTATTGCCAGGGGTGCCAGAGGAGCTGAGTTCTTGGGGTTGAGTACAGAACCAAAAATGATAGCGCTACAGAGAGGCAGTAAAAAGCAATACAATATAATAAAGCTGGCAGAGGTTCTGCTTCCTGCCTTTCCACAGCTAAGACTAATGATTTGGCCAGAGTATGGCTTTACAAAATGACTTAGCAATTACATATGTCGCAACAATTTGAATGAAATTGATTTTTTTCCTTTCAAGTGAAACACAAACCACATTTTTTCTGATTTGGATAGAGAACAAAATAGTTAGCCCTGTTAAGTTTCTGTTTCTGTCTATGCCCCGACTTGGCAGATTTGCCTTCATATCCTGTAAAATTTACTTTTGCAATACTTCACCTTTTAAACATTTTTCATTAACAGCTTTGTGCCTTTTTGTAAAACACTGTAAATTAAAGCTATGAAAAACTATAAATAAAGTTATAAATCTAGAGGTTGGCTTTACACTTATGCCTTTAGTCATGCCGATCTTCAGTGCATTGCAGTGGTATGCATTATGATATAATGATCCAAGCATACATTTTATCACAATGCAGCATGTTACAATGTATGACAATGCATTTTAATGCACTGCTGCACATAGTGTTGGAAGAATATTCTGTATTTTAAAAGAAAAGTAACCTTCTGATTTTCTGTTGCACAACTCTCTACCTGCTACAGAAGGGTGCAAGGGCATGGGGGGTCAGAGAATGGAAGGGTTCAGGCTGTGCAAGGGATACAGAATTTAGTTTTTCTTTTCACCCAGCAAAGCGGTTCTATTCCAGTAAAGTGGGTTTTTTCTTAGCAGGTCTTGGCAGTCGAGTTGTGTGTGGGGGGTCACTTTTTTAATAAGTTTCTTTGATCTCTGATCATAGTTATTCATTTATTCAGGAGTACACTTTTGCTATGTTAATGTTTATTGAAGCAACCAAGAAAATAGAGTGCAGATGATGAAAGGCATAATGACCTGGTCAGCTGGAAGCAAAAAGGGTTAAAATAATCTGGCTATGAGTGAAATATGGGGCTGCCATTGCTTCATTCATAGAGGTCAGTGCACTAGAGCTGCTGTAAAAAAAAAAAAAAAAAAACATAAATACAGATCATATATATTCATAGACAATACTACAATAGTACAATAAAACATCACTGTCAATTATTCATTTCTATGTTCATTCAAGAAACTTACATTTAGTAAGTTGTAGTTCAGGGAAACCTCAAAAGAGGCATTGTATGTTCCCACCTGGGCACTGCAGAATAGGTCAAATGTCTGTATACATCATGTAAGTTTGGAACCAGCCCAAGAAAAGCTGTCCCACAAGGCACATCAGAGATCCCATACACTGTTTACGGGTGTATACAGAGTTTGCTGTTTCATATTTTTGTTATACATGTCTTAAATGATCTAAGACATTTTTATGTATTAAGGGCCAGTTCACACCAGATGCAGTTCCGTTCAGTTCCATGTGCTTATTTTCTGCACAAAATGCATGCACAGTGTTTTCAATGAATTCCAATGGCTCTAGTTGGCTCTAGTTCACACCATGCAGTCAGTTTCCGGTCAGTTTCTGCACCGAAAACTGACCAGAAACTGATGGCATGGTGTGAACTAGAGTCAACTAGAGCCATTGGCATACACGGAAAACACTGTGCATGCATTTTTAGTGCAGAAAAAATGCACACAAAACTGTATGGAACTGCGTCTGGTTCAAACTGGCCCTTAATAAAACTTTGGTATTTTTATCACTGTGTCAGATATTATTCCATTAGGAGGTTTCAGCATCTAAAAGTCCCATTACTCTATTCCTGTTGACCAGGAAATATCTTAAGACATGGGCAAACTGGTTTCAAATTCAAGACTACTATGTTATACTATGAAATAATCTAATGCCTTGGAATTTCCAATGAAACAGTCAGACAGACTTTTTCCATCGGATATTCTGATCGCATGTAGCCCCATCTGAGTTTTTTCATTGGAAATTCCGATGAATTCCATCAGAGTTTAGATATAGAACATGTTCTATTTTTCTCCGATGGAATCCCGATGAGATTTGGCCGGGCAAATTTGTCGTAGGTTTATTTAAATTTTCCTTCCCCCTCCCCCCTGGATTTTTTTTATTTCTGTTTTTCTTTCTGTGTTATTCTCTACCGCCTCCCTTTATTTTTCCATGAAGGGAAGAGAGTGTGAATTGAAAATTTAAATTACAGGTTTGTGTTTAAAGACAATGTAAGTTATACTTATGAATGAAACATGTTGAAATTTTAACTACACCTGTTGCAGGGAATAATTTTGTCAGTAATAGGAATATGTGATTTAATAGTTGTTCTGATAGAATGTATGCGATCTGGCATATAATACATTGTAGTGTTTCTCTACCTGAAATAGAAAACATAAATAAAAAATAAACAAAATGTGCATTACCTTACACCTAAATCTGCCAGAATTGTTTGCTCTGAACCCAAGAAGAAAATATAAAAAAATTACAGCTTACAAATCATTGATGTGGTGATTGCTTTTGTTTTATTTTTTTCCAAACTAAATATATTTTGCAAGTACAGAATATCACTTGGTGATTTTGTTAGAATTCCAATGTCCTTGTAACTTTATATGCCCTCAACTGATAACAAATACAGTACTCTTAGGTGTCCCAGATCTCGTCTACAAATCTACAAAACACTCCCCACCATCACATGCTCCTTATTTCTTGTTCCAGGGACAACTGCATAGCTACAGTACAATGAGCATTGTCACCCTAGGACAGAAAGTGTTACTGGCAGGAAAATAAAGCCTGAAAAAGGAAAATAAATGTAGCCTACACATTCAAGGAATGGTCAACTGCAAAATATTACATTTTTGTTCTTGGGTTTCAATACGCTTTACTTTTGGTGTGCGTTCATTGTAAGAATAGTTGCCTTTTTTAGTGGGAAAAAATAAATCAATGCTCTCTGACTAAAATAGATTTTCAAGCAACAGTGAAGATCCCGCTGAGAAAAGATGAAGAGGGTTAGCACTACTAACCAACAAATGATGCTCAGCCATTAACCCCTACATGATCTGATTGATCCGATTATCTCTTACAATGCAAAATGCTTGTATTTATAACCTCCATGTAATTGCTGCTGGTATATAATAAGTATAAATATAAACAGCCTTTGTTTCACAATAAATCAGTACTAAGAGCAAAAAGCTGTAGTGAGATCATTTACATTTTTGGTATTTATTGTTAGTAGTTACTGTTTCTTACTCTACAATACTAAAAGCAGATGCAAATCAGGTTGCTAAAGATCTCAGCAATGAACAGCTTGTCTATTGTTTGTATGTTTTATGTTGAACAAACATTGAAGCAAAGCTCAATCCAGCTATAAAACCTTCTTCCTAAAATATTTTATGGGATACCGTGTAAAGTAAAGCCCTATTGGGAAAATGCGTTTACGTTTGTTTGACCCCATCGTTCCATTTATTTAATCTATGGTTTTCACTAGTCTGTTTCATTCTGTTGATGTCTCATGTATTAATTATTCTACGCTTGGAAAAAAACTAATCCGCGATACCTACTTTTCTCCCTAGAGTGGGATTCAGTACAGAAAAAAGGTACAATTGAATTATTGCAACTAAATGCTATTGCTACATAGAAGTTAAGACTTTACATTTCTTAAATTACTGAACTGATACAAAGGGAACGTGGAATGTTTCTGCAGATGATTAAAATCCCTTTGCTGCAAAAGGGCCAGGTAGTTTAATAAACTGTCTACAACTCTGAAATTACCAGGTTGATATATATCAGAGAATACAATTTTTGCAAGGGCTCATCTGAGCAAATAATTAATTTGGCCCAAATTACAATACACAATTCCGTTTCATTATGAGAATGAAGGTGCCAGGTTGTAAATGGTAATATTTTGGTTCTTTCAGTCTATTACTCTAAATTTCACTGTCAACTGTCTACCTAAGGGATGAATACAATAATGTGTAACTGACAAATAGCTAATCAAATGTAATCTATTGCAATAAAAAAACAATTCACTTCTGCTACCCTAGGGTCAGTCGATCAAACAGTGCTGTATTCCCAGCAAAAGGTAAAGGGAAAACTCATGACATCTGATGTATAAAAAATGCAAGTACATTGTAAATTAGGCAAAAGATTTAAAAGGAAAGGATTACTGCAGTTGCCGAAATGAACGGAAATTGTGTTGAATGAAATTTGAAGTCTGCCACTGCTGACATCTTTTTATAAAATGCTAGGCACTTTGTGGCCCTTTGACTTCAGTGAATGAGAAGTCATTGGCTGGAGTGAAACAACAGCAAACAAACTCAGATCTCCTGATCTGTGTAATAGTTCTGGGTCAGCAGCTCAAAAAGCATTGCAGCTATTAGTGCTGCATGACACCCAGGGAAGCACTTTTAGAAGGAGAGGCAGGTAATTGCCCCTCCATATAGCACTCAGCAAATGTTTCTTTTAAACAAAGACTCTGCTGAGCAATGCACTCTTTCTAAAAAGACCAAGGGGCAGATTCACAGAGAATTAGATTCTCGTAGAGTATCAGAAATACACTACGCCGCCGTTTTTTACCTGGCTCTACGTGGAATCCAGGTAGATTTTGTCCAGTAAACGACGGCGGCATAGTGTATTTCTCCCGTCGCAATCCATCTGCGCAAGTAGGGGGCGTGAAGCATTTAAAATAGGCGCGTTCCCACGGCGATCGAACTGCGCATGCTCCGTTCGCAAATTTCCCGCCGTGCATTGCGCGAAAACACGTCGTCACGTCGTAGTAGCGTCGTTTACGTACATTCCTATTCCCGAACGAGTTACGTTAAAAAATAATATATATTTTCAAATGGACGCGGGAACGACGGCCATACTTTACATGGGTTACGCACTGTTAGACCAGCAAAAAGCTCCTCTAACATTACGTAGCCAAAAAAATGACATAGGCGATTGCGAGGGACACTCGTACCTTCGTGGATCGCCGTTAAAAACTCATTTGCATATCCCGACGCATGAAAACGACGCAAACTCCTCCCAGCGGCCGCAAAAATATCGCAGTGTAGATCCGAAGGCTTACGAGGACGTAAGCCTCTCGAATCGAAGCCCGAAGCCGCCGTATCATGGTTTGAGGATTCAAACTAGTGATATGGCGCGCAAAATTTTAAATTACTCCTGTCTAACACCAGTTAGACAGGCGTAATTGCTCTGTGAATCTGGGCCCAAATTTCTAAGTTAAGAGACAAACATTTTTTTTTTTTTTTTAACAAAATGGTGGGTGAACTGCCAGGTACACCTGTGCTTGTAGTCAGCATGGTCTGTAAGTGTGCATGCATGGGCTTGGGCATACACTATATTAGTGTAGCACTACCCCCGGATGAGTTGCTGGTTTATATTTGGGTCTTCGCACGTTACCTCTAAGTTCGTTGTCAGGGGAAGAAAGTCTATAGAAATGTCCACACAAGATGTAAAACCTTCAACTGTTAGGTTTTATTTTTGCTGCATAAAACTTGTGAAGAAAGTGGGGAGTATAGAGAGAAGGGAAAGGTTCAGGTACGTGGTACAGAATGCACAAAAATATCTAAAGTTCCAATCAGTCAGTCACCACTCCTGTTGAGTGGGTATTGCTCCTCTCACATGGCCTAGCAGCCGGGATGATGCACGAACCAGTATCAGAACAGTCTCTGCCACAGACCGTCTGAGATGGATCAAGAATAGCCAGGAATTCTCTGCCACAGGATTTACGTCCCGAACTTCCAGCCTTATAGTAAAGAAAGAGCCTTTAATCTGATCCAGGGGAACTGTAAGATAAGTAGAGCTGTGGATCCCTGTATAACAAAGTCACCATTTTCAACTCTTCTGGGAAGGTTTAGGTTTGTGTCTATGGGAATTTTTGACCATTCTTCCGGGCAATTCTTCTCAATTTGTGAGGTAAGGCACTGATGGATAAGAAGGCATAGCTGAGAGGGTGTTCTATTTGAGGTGCAGGCCAGTTAAGTTTCTCAACCCAAAATCCATGACTTTAATATGGACCTTGCTTTGTACATTGGTCCAAATCATTTGATCGAGGGAAGATTATGGCATGGGTTGTTTTTCAGGGGTTGGACTTTAATCACCTCTGCGGTTTTTTATTTTTTGTGCTATAAACAAAAAAAAAGTGACCAATTTTGAAAAAAAAAGTTATATTTTTTACTTTTTGCTATAATAAATATCCCAAAATATATATATAAAAAAAGATTTTTTCCTCAGTTTAGGCCGATATGTATTCTTCTACATATTATTGGTAAATAAAGAAGCAATAAGCGTATATTGACTGGTTTGCGCAAAAGTTATAGCGTCTTCAAAATAGAGGATAGATTTATGGCATTCTTCTTCTTCTTTTTTTTTTACTAGTAATGGCGGCTATCTGCGATTTTTATTAGGACTGTAACATTTTATGGCGGACAGATTGGACACTTTTGACACTATATTGGGACCATTGTCATGTATACAGTGATCAGTGTTATAAAAATGCACTGATTACTGTGCAAATGATACCGGCAGGGAAGGAGTCATACACTAGGGGTTAAGTGTGTCCTAGGGAGTGATTTGAACTGTGGGTGGGATGGGCTACCACTGACATGACAGCGATCACTGCTCTCGATGACAGGGAGCAGTAGATCCCTGTCATGTCACTATGCAGAACAGGGAAATGCCTTGTTTACATAGGCATCTCCCCATTCTGCCTCTCTGTGTCACGATCACAGGTCACTGGCAAACATCAAGTTTGCGGGCTCACGGTCACGAAGCATGCATCGGGCCGCTGTACGGCAAATTAAAGGGGACAGGCACGCCCATTTGCCTACCGTTGCCATTGTGCCGATGAATATTGGCGTGCAGCGGTTGGAAAGTGGATAAAATGCATTAAAACATGGGCGGTATTAGTAGGGCAGTGGGATGTGTCAGTAGAGCAGAGGTTGGTGTCAGTAGGGTAGTGGATGGTGTCAGTAGTTTTGTATTTTAAATAATTAATTTTTGTATTATTTTTTGCAATTGTATTTTTTAAATCTTTTTTACAATTTTTTATAGGAGTCCTGTTGGGGGCTATAGGGGGAATCTACACCCAGCACACCCCTTGTGCATACCTATGACCACAATATTGAACCCTACGTACAAAAACTGGGATAACGTTCATGTGTGTGTGTAATGGCAGGCGTCCCAATACTTTTGATAATATAGTATATATGTAATTTGGTCATATTCATAAATGCCTTATTGTAAATCAGACTATGAGTGGTTTAAAGGGTATTTAAACCCTTTAGAAAATAATAAAAGGACAACCTGAAGGACTTTACCAGTACATTGAAGGACTGTCAAATGGATTAGTACTAAATATCTTTTATTACAAAATTCTTAAAAAATGTTTACA
>JAJQKJ010000845.1:0-5000 GCA_029574335.1 Rana kukunoris
TTTTGTTCTCCCCCCCCGGCAGATTCGGAGCACAGCACCGGCTCGGACACCGAGGTCCTGGCGGAGAGGACGTCCTGCTCCTATGAATCCTGCCCGGACCTGGCTCCTCCCCCTCGGGTCCCCGACCCCCAGACCCTGTCTGTGTCCTCTATGGATGAGATCCAGGTGGAGCTGCAGTGTGCCGACCTCTGGAAGAGATTCCACGACATCGGCACCGAGATGATCATCACCAAAGCCGGCAGGTGGGTGTCCCGGGGGCGGCTTCATGATTTCGTAATTTACATCAATTTGTTTTGTTAAATTCATTGAATTGTTTTTTGTTTTATTCATGTTCAAATCGATTAAAAAATTTTAATTCGGATTGATTTCGATTTTTTTTTAATTCGGATCGATTTCGATTTTTTTTAATTCGGATCGATTTCAAATTTTTTGATTCGGATCGATTTCAATTTTTTTTAAATTCGGATCGATTTCTTATTTTTTTTAATTCAGATCGATTTCTAATTTTTGAATTCGGATCGATTTCGATTTTTTTTTAATTCGGATCGATTTCGAATTTTTTAATTCGGATCGATTTCGATTTTTTTTAATTCGGATTGATTTCGATTTTTTTTTAATTCGGATCGATTTCGATTTTTTTTAATTTGGATCGATTTCAATTTTTTTGATTCGGATCGATTTCAATTTTTTTTTAATTCAGATCGATTTCTAATTTTTTTAATTTGGATCGATTTCAAATTTTTTATTTCGGATCGATTTCTAGCTTTTTAATTCGGATCAATTTCTAATTTTTTAATTCGGATCGATTTCAAATTTTTTAATTCGGATCGATTTCAATTTTTTTTAATTCGGATCGATTTCAATTTTTTTTAATTCGGATCGATTTCGAATTTTTTAATTCGGATCGATTTCAATTTTTTTTAATTCGGATCGATTTCAATTTTTTTTAATTCGGATCGATTTCGAATTTTTTAATTCGGATCGATTTCGATTTTTTTTAATTCGGATCGATTTCGAATTTTTTAATTCGGATCGATTTCGATTTTTTTTAATTCGGATCGATTTCGAATTTTTTAATTCGGATCGATTTCGATTTTTTTTTAATTCGGATCGATTTCGAATTTTTTAATTCGGATCGATTTCGATTTTTTTTTAATTCGGATTGATTTCGAATTTTTTAATTCGGATCGATTTCGATTTTTTTTTTAATTCGGATCGATTTCGAATTTTTTAATTCGGATCGATTTCAATTTTTTTTAATTCGGATCAATTTCTTCGTTTTTTTAATTCAGATCGATTTCTAATTTTTTGTAATTCGGATCGATTTCGATTTTTTTTAATTCGGATCGATTTCGAATTTTTTAATTCGGATCAATTTTGATTTTTTTTAATTCGGATCGATTTCGATTTTTTTTAATTCGGATCGATTTCAATTTTTTTTAATTCGGATTGATTTCAATTTTTTTTAATTCGGATCGATTTCAAATTTTTTAATTCAGATCGATTTCGATTTTTTTTTAATTCGGATCGATTTCGAATTTTTTAATTCGGATCGATTTCAATTTTTTTTAATTCGGATCGATTTCTTCGTTTTTTTAATTCAGATCGATTTCGATTTTTTTAATTCGGATCGATTTCAAATTTTTTTAATTCGGATCGATTTCAATTTTTTTTAATTCGGATCGATTTCTTATTTTTTTTAATTCGGATCGATTTCGAATTTTTTTAATTCGGATCGATTTCGAATTTTCGGATTCGGATCAATTCGAAAAAGTTGTTTTTTGTGGGAGGGAGAGGGGGCAATAAGGAGGAAGAAGGTAGCGGTTAAAGAGAAAAGAGAAGTCACATTGAATTAATGAAGTAGTAAGGAGACAAGAAAATACAAGAATGTAATCATTTTGATTTGTGGTTCATATAATTTGATGGTATAAAAGGTGAAAAATTGCAATGTGAAATCCATGGACAAAAAAAAAAAAAGAAGTAAAAAAAAAAAGTTTTCGAATCGGTTTCAAATAGTTTTTCGAATTCGAGTAGTTTTCCAATTTCCAAAGAGAATGAAATAGAATAGAATAGAACAAAATATATAGTAGCATAGAAAAAAAAAATATTAATATACAAAGAAATAAAATTGTAAAAAAATAATAATAATAATAAAATAAATAAAATGTATATATATAATTATATATATATATATATATATATATATATATATATAATAAAATACAATTGTAAAATAAAATAATAATAATAATAAAATAAATATAATTGTTAAAAAAAAAATGTGTATATATATATATATATATATAATATATGTGTATATATATATATACATTTAATATATATATATATATATATATATATATATATATATATATATAATAAAATACAATTGTAAAATAAAATAATAATAATAAAATAAATATAATTGTTAAAAAAAAAAATGTGTATATATATATAAATATATATATATATATATATATATATATGTGTGTATATATATACATTTATATGTGTATATATATACATTTACATACATAAAATTAAATTAAAAAAAGTATAATTGTAAAAATAATAAAATATATTTAATTGTAAAAAAATAATAATAATAATAAAATAAATAAAATTGTAAAAAATAAATATCTATCTATCTATAATAATAAAATAAAATTGTAAAATATGTATATATTTTACAATAATAAAATTAATGAAATAATAAAAAAAGAAGTAATAATAAAAAAAGAAATAAAATTGTACCAATTTAGGAGAAGTGATAGTTTTGTCTCAATGTTTCGGTTGTTTAGGAAATGGCTGTAAAAGCAGAAAGTTGCTAATCTGAATGTCTGGGAGACTAATCCCCATTGTGTGCCTGGCTGGGTAATGATCCTCCGGGGGTCGGGGGGTCGGGGGGGGGTCGGGTAGCAGGAGAGAAATAAATTACAATGTTTATGTGACCACATTAACCTGCCGGGGATTGGAGGTGCCGATCACCCGGGTCTGGTCTGGAGGCGTCACCGACTCTCCGTACACCTAGGAGGAGTATTATAGTGCATGGGAAGGAAATACATTTATTGTTTAGTTTTGGATAGAATAGGAAACCTGTTCTGATTTTATTGCTGTTTGCCCCCCCCCCCTCCCCCCCACTTATATAAACAATATAACTTCACTCTCACTTCACCAATGATGGGACACTATTCCTTCCACTGACACCAATGATGGGACACTATTCCTCCCACTGACACCAATGATGGGACACTATTCCTTCCACTGACACCAATGATGGGACACTATTCCTCCCACTGACACCAATGATGGGACACTATTCCTTCCACTGACACCAATGATGGGACACTGTTCCTTCCACTGACACCAATGATGGGACACTATTCCCCCACTGACACCAATGATGGGACGCTATTCCCCCACTGACACCAATGATGGGACACTATTCCTCCCACTGACACCAATGATGGGGACACTATTCCTCCCACTGACACCAATGATGGGACACTATTCCTTCCACTGACACCAATGATGGGACACTATTCCTCCCACTGACACCAATGATGGGACACTATTTCCCCCACTGACACCAATGATGGGACACTATTCCTCCCACTGACACCAATGATGGGACACTATTCCTTCCACTGACACCAATGATGGGACACTATTCCTCCCACTGACACCAATGATGGGGCACTATTCCTCCCACTGACACCAATGACGGGACACTATTCCCCCACTGACACCAATGATGGGACACTATTCCTCCCACTGACACCAATGATGGGACGCTATTCCTCCCACTGACACCAATGATGGGACACTATTCCTTCCACTGACACCAATGATGGGACACTGTTCCTTCCACTGACACCAATGATGGGGCACTATTACTCCCACTGACACCAATGATGGGACACTATTTCCCCCACTGACACCAATGATGGGACACTATTTCCCCCACTGACACCAATGATGGGACACTGTTCCTTCCACTGACACTAATGATGAGACACTATTCCTCCCACTGACACCAATGATGGGACACTATTTCCCCCACTGACACCAATGATGGGACACTATTTCCCCCACTGACACCAATGATGGGACACTGTTCCTTCCACTGACACCAATGATGAGACACTATTCCTCCCACTGACACCAATGATGGGACACTATTTCCCCCACTGACACCAATGATGGGACACTATTCCTCCCACTGACACCAATGATGGGACACTATTCCTCCCACTGACACCAATGATGGGACACTATTCCTCCCACTGACACCAATGATGGGACACTATTCCTCCCACTGACACCAATGATGGGACACTATTCCTCCCACTGACACCAATGATGGGACACTATTCCTCCTCCCACACACCAATGATGGGACACTATTCCTTCCACTGACACTAATGATGGGACACTATTCCTCCCACTGACACCAATGATGGGACACTATTCCTTCCACTGACACTAATGATGGGACACTATTCCTCCCACTGACACCAATGATGGGACACTATTCCTTCCACTGACACCAATGATGAGACACTATTCCTCCCACTGACACCAATGATGGGACACTATACCTCCCACTGACACCAATGATGGGACACTATTCCTCCCACTGACACCAATGATGGGACACTATTCCTTCCACTGACACCAATGATGGGACACTATTCCTCCCACTGACACTAATGATGGGAAACTATTCCTTCCACTGACACCAATGATGAGACACTATTCCTCCCACTGACACCAATGATGGGACACTATACCTCCCACTGACACCAATGATGGGACACTATTCCTCCCACTGACACCAATGATGGGACACTATTCCTTCCACTGACACCAATGATGGGACACTATTCCTCCCACTGACACCAATGATGGGGCACTATTCCTCCCACTGACACCAATGACGGGACACTATTCCTTCCACTGACACCAATGATGGGACACTATTCCTCCCACTGACACCA